>JAVXUO010002088.1:0-94885 GCA_033065855.1 Escallonia rubra | reverse complement strand
ATGGGTCAAGATCGAACCTCTTACAATCCCTTGATGCTATGCCCACATAAGAACAAGCTTTGACAATCCCAAAGTTCCAAAGCTTGACAACCCCAAGCTTTGATACAAGAAACTTTAGATGAAGAATTGTGTACAAGATTTCACTCTCAAGAAGTAGATGAGTACAAGTTTAAGCACTAGAACAAGAGAGATGAGTGTATGATGACTTATGAAAGTGTATATCTCTAGGAAGAGAAGTCCATTCATGAGTAACTTGAAGAGTATCCCAAATACTCTTAGCAGAATTACATATAATGACTCTATTGAGTTCATTAGTGTCTAAAGCACACACAAGACAATTTTTCGCTCTAGCATTCATACAAATCATCTTCTTGTCATGATCACTATACTCCGATTTGGATTTAGGCTCTTCAACCTTGTCAACCACCTTTATCGGAATAAATGGGCCATTCTCAACAATATCCCACATCTCATAGTCTTGAGATTTTAAGTAAATTTTTATCTTAACTTTCCACACACTATAATTGGTCCCATTAAACAATGGAGGACTAGTGGTAGAACTACCCTCCATACCCCCAACGTAACCCATGATCGATTAACTCTCTAAGAGTTACAAAATATAACAAGAGCCGAGGCACTGATACCAGCAAGTTCTGGATATACACTCATCGTAACGATCAATCTCTCTATATCTAATTTACAAAGAAGGAAATAAAAGTATTATAAAATACGATCGACGAAGTTCTTCTGACCCAGCAATCCGTTCAATGTCTTTGATCGATTATCACAATATAGATGTAGCAGTAGAATGTGTAACTCACATGTCCTCAAGTAGCCAACAACTCAAAGTTCCTGGGTTATACAGCATAGTTGTCAGTATTCAGCTTCTGCACTAGAACGTGCTGTGAGGGTCTATTTCTTACTTCTCCAGGAAATAAGAGAGGTACCAAGAAAGAAGCAAAAACCAATAGTAGAGCGTCGATCGATAGGATCCCCAGCCCAATCAGCATCAGAATATGCATGTAGCTCAAGAGAGGAATGAGATGAAAAATGTAACCGTGGAGAAGAACGAAACAAGCACAACCAAAGACTTTAAGCATACTATAGTCGGGAGAGGACCCATATAGACGATCATAGGGAGTTTGATTACCAATTGTGGGAGATGGAACACGATTGATGGTATACACAGTCGTAAGAGTAGCTTCCCCCCAAAAAAATTTAGGACACGAGGCAGAAATAAGCAAAGCACGAACAATGTCTAGAATATGTCGATGTTTGCGTTCAGCACGCCCATTCTGTTGAGAAGTGTTGGGACACGATCTATGAGTAACGGTTCCATCCTTTTGAAAAAGCTGGAGAAACTCTTCTGATTTGTATTCCATGGCATTATCAGTACGAAAAAGCTTAATATTGTGAGAAAATTGAGTTTTGACCATGGTAACAAAAGTATGATATATTTGAGATAATTCAGATTGATTTCACATCAAATATAACCATGTAAAATGAGAATAATCATCAATAAAAATAACAAAATATTTGGATCCTCCCATAGTAGTGTTTAGAGAAGGCCCCCAAATATCAGAGTGAACGAGATCAAATGGAGCAGAAGAAATTGAAGTACTTAAATAAAATGGAAGTGCAGTTTGTTTAGCAAGCTAACATGGTAAACAATCAAAAAATTTAGAATTGACGACACCTAACAAACTACTAGATACTAGAGGATGTAGCCGAGAAAATGAAACATGACCTAAACGAGAGTGCCACAACTTAAGAGAATTTTGTGAAGAAACGGAGGCAGCAGACTGAGGCGGAATGGTAGGACAATGAGGGATGGATAAATTGATGAGCTCAAACAATCGTCCAACTTTACGTCGATCCAGTAGTTTGGCCCGTCTCTGGATCCTGCACACGACAACCATTATGAGAAAAGTGTAAGTCAAAACCAAGATCACAAAGTTGACCAACAGATATAAGGTTTAACTTAAGAGAATGGAAAAAGTAAGTATCAGGAAGAGACAAGGTAGATGTAGAGACATGATCAACAAGATTAACAGGCATATGAGAACCATCAACAGTATGAAAAAATGGATAGTAGGACATATGTTGCTTGGAGACAAAAGAAAAAGGATCAGATGTCATATGATTGCAGCACCCATAATCAAAATACCAAGAGGAGTTACATGAAGTAACTGAAAGAGCAGAGGAAGATTGAGTACCAAAATTAGACATGATTTGCTTTACTATTTCAGCAACATCATTAACCGAGAAAGCAGAAGACGAGGAATCGTTCAATACATCATCAGCACCAGCAGTAGAGTGGGAAAGAGGCTTGAACCTATACTGAATCCCTGGTTTTGGTGGAACACTAGTTGGGCTGATATTCTTGGACCATTTTTCAGGGTTACGAGGACAGTCTTGTGGGAAGTGGCTAGCGCTAATCTTACGGCATAGTCTGCAAGGGCGGACAGGGCAATCAAGAGTCTTATGACCGAACTCATGGCAGTACCGGCATTCCTGCTGAAAGGAAGAAGATGACGAACGTCTCAAAGCTGATGAGGGTGAAGAGATGTGTGAAGGTCGGGAAAGAGTAGCAAGAATAGTATCAGGACGACGGGTTTACAGAAGGCCTCAACGAGTTTCTTCAAAAAGAAGTTCAGCAACGGCATTGTCTAGGGTAGGTAATGGACTCAGATGCAGAAGGGAGCTTCGGACAGATTCATAAGCATCAGTAAGAGACATAAGAAGCTGGATAAGGCGAAGGTGGTCACGGTAAACAATAAAATGAGTTGAATCCTCAAAACAAGTCCATGATAGTTCTGAAAGTTCTAATTGATCCCAAATTCCTTGCATCTGAGAAAGGAAGCTATTGATAGACTGACCAGGCTCATGTTTCATCCGGTGAAAGGAATCATGAAGCCGATATTGATGAGCAAGATCTGTAGTAGTGTATCGCTAAGCCAAAAGATCTCAAATTTCTTTGGCAGTATTATAGCGGCCAAACTGTTGATAGACAAACGGAACAGAGATATTGCGAAACCAGGTGATTACCAGATGATTTTTGCTATCTCAATCGTCAAGTCTTTCATCGAACTTTAGTTGAGGTTCACCTGCAGTTTGGACAGGTATAGTAATATAGCCAATAAGGTATCTCCATAATTTCTTACCTTTGATGAAGCTACGCATAGCTTGGGCCCATAAAATATAATTAGAACCATCAAGGATGACAAAAATAGGCTGAGCAGGATCCATTGCAGTTACCAAGCAAAGTGATGAGTAAGAGATAATAAAGGAACCGAATAAGAGGCCAAAAAAATAAAAGGTATGAACGAAATTTGAGCAAGCGGATGGCGGGAATGAGTTTAGAATGATAAAAAATGGTGGGAACCGGTCTGGGACTTGAGAAAATGGGGTCAAAATCAAGTGAACCGGTCAAAATGATATAAGCTGGTCTAAATGAACCGAAAACAGTAAACAGGGTAGAAGACAGGGTCCGGTAGGGCCGGGTCTGGCGGGCGGGCTTTGGATTCGGATATGGGTCAGACGGGTGGGCCATGGGTCAGCCCATAAGGTTTCTGGAGATCCGACACATGTAGACGCGTAGGAGCGCATGCAGGCGCGTGGATCTGATGGCAGAAACTTGTGGTGGCGCATGAGGGCGCGTGGAGACGAATTTGCCGGCGTGGTTGGCGGCCTGTGATCGGTGAAAAATATGGAATCTTGCGGTAGTGTTGGATCAGAAATAGGACTAAAAATTTTGATAGAAGTAATCAAGAAGGCGGGATTTTTTTTAGCGAAAGAGAGTTGATGAACACTAACCGTGGGCGGTGGGTTGGGTGGCAGATAGCTGGTCAGATCGTCACGGCTCTGATACCATGTTAGAAGATAAGATATTATTCTTGTATATCACAAAATATGTAGAAAGAGCCTTTATGTAGGCATGTATGTAGTATCCTACAAGGATTAGGAAACCCTAAAGAATATTCTAGATTAGGAAAAATAACAATATAACCCCTTGACTACATACAATCTTACAAATAATATTAACATTTTGTGTTACGCTGAAACAACGAAAAATCAAATTCTTGAAAATATTTTCAAGAACTACTATTTTTCAGAAAGTATTTTCTGTGAAACAAACATGGTCTAAACTTCAGAATCATGATATAGACAATATTGAAATCATCACAAGGTGAAACGACATAAAAATTAAATCTAATTTAATAAAAAAGCAAAAAGTTAACTTTAGACATGTATTAGATATGAGATTTCAAGTGGATAAGTTTGTACAATTTATTCGAGAGGCAGGTTAGTATAATGAGAAGTTTCATTAACATAATGCATAAAGGCGACCTAATAACAAGCAGAGGACCAAACAGATTTTGGATTATATGGGAGGCCATGTCCTCTTATGTAACTGGGTAGCCTTGTCTCTGTTGGCTAGTAGGAGTGAGCAAGATTCGGATCGGCAGTCAAACCACAAATCAAATCATTATCGCTTGGTTTGGAAACTCTTGAACCGGACCGAACCAAACACCATTGGTTTGGACGGTTCGATTTAGTTAGTTTAAATGGATCTTTTTGGTCGTTTGGATCGGTTTGAGCCCATTCAAAGAAGAAGTTCATCTGCACGCCTAATAGTTTATTTGAATTGCACATAATCTTCTTACATTCGTTACTTAAGGGCTTATATTAATATAACATTTTATGAAAAGGTACAAATGGTTATTGAACTATGACCCATTTTTCACGAAAGTCACTAGAATTTAAGTTGTTTTATTTTGGTCATTATACTCACAAATGTGTTTAATCTGTCCATTCCGCCGGCCGGTGTTAGACTCTCCCTGTTAAATGGTCAAGCGACGTGCACATGAACCATCAAAGGAGAGAAAAAAACCACCCTTCTCTTCTTTTTTTTTATAATTTTCTTTCCTTCCTTTTTTCATTTAACCACTGGCAGATCTGTCTCTGAGCCACTCTTTCCTCTTTATTTCGTCTCTCCATTTCATCTGCTTCCCCCCCTCCCCTCTTTCTCTCTCTCTCATTTCTGTGGACGCCTTGAAAATGCTATGCGGTGAATTCGCAATCAGCAGCCAATAGTTAATGGTTTAAATCTCTCTCCCTCTCTCTCTCTCTCTCTCTCTCACACACACACACACATATATATGCTACCATCAATTGAAGAATGGAAGAGGAGGTTGGTGGTGTTAATTATATGGCAGGTTGTTATCATCTAACACAGGTAGTGATAGGGTTTATGTGGCAGCAGCGTCGATGAACAGATCGATAATGGCGGCGAGAACGAAGTTGCGGCGACCGCTGTCGTCGGAGCAGTGGACAATGACATTGTTTCATGGTGGTGATTGAATGGCATTTGTGGTGGAATGATGGCTGGAATTTCAGAATCTGAAATTCCTTTCCCTCACAGGAAAGGTAACACTTTAAAATCCAGGTGGTGGCCCACTCTGGAATGTCATTGACTTTTGAGTTCAACGATTTTCTCTTGTGACATAAACAAAAGAAGAAACTAAAAGGAAGGTTGATATGCCAAGTTTTGCTGGTCTTTGATTGGCTGTATCGCATCCACGCGAGATGGAGGTTCGAAGATCAAATGAAAAAGGATGGGATTCTTGAAATGGAGAAAAACAAGAGATGGTCAGTTTTGACTACTTCGGTGAGTAAGATCTTGAATGGAGAGAGAGACAAAGTTAACGTAATGAACACGAGTATGAGAAAATAACAAAACCCAAGTGTTGCAAATCAGCATGTGTATCAAGAACTCAAAAGTCAATAACTATAAGAAAGGACAGGGTTAAATGGAGGGAGGGAAGGAAGGGGGGAGGAGAGGGAGAGAGAGAGGATTTTAGGTAAAGAGGCCAATTTATCCCTAACTTGATGGCTCATGTGCGCAGCTCGTGACAATTTAACGGAGAGAGTTAATCCCGACTGACGGAATGGCCAGATTAAACAAATTAAAGTTTAACGACTTTCGTAAAAAATAGGCCATAGTTCAGAAACCATTTGTGCCTTTTACTCGATATTATTCCATATACGCACTACAGATAAAACTCAGTTATTCCCATATCATTGATGTACGATAAAGAATGAGTAAATATGCAAGACATATTGATCACTAGACTTTTGAGTTATAACTGTTTTCATTATTTTCTTTTCTTTTAACTTTCAAGATTTTATTTATTTAGATTTGCTTAGTATCATGTATGTGGAATGTTACTAAAAATAAATCAGTATCATAGGTCGGTTCGATTTGTGATCGATTTAAAAAAAAGTGAACTGTGAACCGAACTGAGGTTGATTTCAGAAATGTGAAATCGAACCACTAATATCTTTAGACTATTTGGATTGGATCGGTTTAATCGGTTTGAATGATTCGAATTTGTTTGAACGGTTTGATACTCACTCCTGCTGGCTAGTAACAAAAGTTAGTGCCTTATGGTACATTTGAAAACTCTAGGAGCCAGCTAAAAGCTATCGAGGTGCACAAATTTAGGCATTGACAAACTTACAGGATTCTTTCGGCAATTAGTCTTTAGATTTTTGATGGTAGTGTTACCTGCAAAATTTGATTTACTGCAAAAAAAAATTCAAATCCAAGGTGGGCAAAATAATTAACATTTTTTCACTATTTTTCATTAAAAGAACTTAGCACTTGAACAAATACAAGTATTAAGCCATCTGCTGGTATTTAGTGTTGGTACATTTGAAGATGATTCCTTGAGAAACTATCATGATGATGGTGCTACACGAAATCAAGGGGGCTGCCAATTTTTTGTCTTGCCAACCCCATTGGATCTGTGACCTTTTCCAAAATTTGGTTTGGTCTTGTTGGGCTGGTCCTTGGTCCGATTTGGTGAGGGCTATGATGCGTGTACTTTAGGCTTCAGCTCTAACAGTATTTAATATTTCATTTAAATTTCAAGCACCCTGATGGTTAATAACTAACGTAGTCCGCTTGGTGTCCAGCAAGAAGCAGGATAGTAGTCCAGCCACAGTAGCACAAGCTGACATATATTATATGATATGAATACGTGTGCCGAAAGAGGATGATGTTGCGTTACCTTGGATATATATTGTTCAAACTGAAGATGGAAAATGAAAGTAACTTTGGTAATGAAGAAAATAAGGACAATGATGTAGGACTTGAAAATTGAGAGAAGTTAACCGATCTAAAACTATAACAACTTTAACTCTGTTATTTTGTGGAGAGGTGGTACGTGAGAAAATAATAACATGTGAAATAACGATATCGCTATTCTACTAGATATTAATGAAGAGAAAATGCAATATAATAGAGGGCAAAATTAGAAGTTCACAAAAGACTTCACCGTAAAGGTTCGCTTCCCATAACAACAGTACACAATACGTCACTATTGAGTCTTCAGGACCGGATCGTTACGATCCAGCAATCAAAGTCAGTACTATAGATAAGTTTTGACTGTAATTTGAGTAGTAGAAAATAAAAATAGTCTGTAACTTTTTGTAATGATCGTTGAATGTATTTAGCGGCAATATTCTTGTAAATATCTATAACAATAATTCATAACATTAATATTTTAACTTCGCTAATTAAAAGGCACTAAGGATATATAACGATTAGCATTAGTCGTGAAATCGAAAGGTCATAAACTCTTCTTGTGGAGGACCGCAGCCAAAAAATTTATGTTACCATATCTGAACCACATTCTACGAAGCTTAAAAACCTCTTCGGCACCGATTGAATATGCTATCAGCATCCTACTGCGTTGCCAACCAGCTGGTTCCTTATCTTCAGTTTAAATTTTTAATGTGCTTCTACTAAGAAAATAAGTACTTTAATCTGGAGTCACGTGGGTAAACTATCATGTTTTTCCGTTTTAATTTGGTCACTGAAGAACTTCAATGTCCATTTTGTGATCAAGTAATTAATCAAATAGGTCTTTTATGTTGTTATCATGCACCTAAACACCACTTAATCCCTTTTTTTTCAACTTTTCCTCTATCTTTTTCCAGCTTGAAATTATGATCCAGAAGAATTGACATATCATTATTATTATTATTATTTCAAACACCTAATACCAAACTTTAGCAACTCTTACCCTGGTAGCGTCTATTAGCTTTGGAAGGAGATAATGTAGTACCCACTTATTAGTAAAGAAATAACACTGTTTTTTAAGGATTAGAATTCACTGCTATAGTCGCTAAATGTTTCCAGTGAATTTTCTTCTAACACTATCAGTGACAATTATTAGCAGCATTTTTTTAGCGTCACTACAAACATTTAGAGACAATTGATTGTCGCTATATAGGGGGTAGGAGGAAGATTCTTCCAACCGGGGTAGCAGCCAAATTTTTTCCTAGTAAAAAATATCGCTAATTGTGTTTTTGCGATGAGAGATTGTCACTAAAACTTTTAGCAAAACTGATAACATTTTTACTAACAATCTTATGTCACAAAAACCCTTACAGCACTGTTTTTTTATGGATTATGAGCAAAAACGATTTGGCTGTCACCAAAGCCTGTCTTAGTCTTAGCCAATTAAGTTCAATATTTCAGTGAGTCGAATGCGCGAAGTGTTCAATGTTAACTTTAAAATCGTATCCTAAATGATATGGCAACGTTAAACGATTCTTTTTCAAATTTTAAATCTCGCCTCGTGTAAAAGATTCCGGTCAGAGATTTCAAATCGATGCCACGCCTTATTGAGAATCAAAACTTAAGGTAATATTAGCAGTTCCGTTCAAGCATAGCAAATCAAGTCGTAATCAAACCAATTTGCCTAGGCATATTACTATCCGACACTCAGAGTTTGAAGGGGAAAACTATTAAGCGGAACAAAAGTACCTCCCTCCAAAAAAAGTAAAAAGAAAAACAGAAGGCAAACCCCTATGTTTCATACTACTGCAATCGCCATGCAGTGCAGCGGCAAGTTCTCTTGCAAATCAAAGGTGAGCATGGAAGACCTCCATCTTGATGGCTGGTCCAGACGTTCCACAACCGGCAGAACAGGTGGCGGTGTGCTCGCCTCACGCTTGCCGTGCCACTTAGCTTGCATGTACTTCTGTTTCCTCCATGGAGCCATATGCATTTTTCTTTCCTTCATACATCTTTTGGATGCAGAACATAAGATCTTTATCAGGGCTCTTAGCCTCTCGATTTTCCCGACAAACACCTCTGGTAACTTTTTAGCCAATCGGTTATACTCTTCACCAGCTCTTGCCATCTCAAATTCACCCCGAAAATTTAGCTCAATCATAATTCTCATCTCCCCTTTCTTGGAACTTGAATTGTCAACCACTTCCATGTAGGTATGCCCCCCTGAAGTAAGTACAGTACAGTCAGTCATGAGAACGTTACGCAGTCCATTAATTGTTAGTTAGATACTGCATCGTTAGTAAAATCTTCAACAATATTCACTGAAATTCCATTTTCTAACTCTAATTACCTGATGGGATATCGTCTGAACTCATCCACTTGGACTTGCAAACGGCACAATCGTAGCCTGCCTTTTGAAGGCGATTTGAAATTTCCCTTTGCATACAATCACGGCAACCTTTGGTCACCGGCCTCTGGCAGACGCAGCTGATGCCAGCAGTTTGTAACTCCCTTAGCAAGTCTTTTGTAGTTTGCCTTACTTTTGACTCGATGGTACTAGTCCTACACAAAGTTGCCTGCACAATTGACCATTTAGAAACTCAGTTTCCATCTTTGAAAGCAACTTGCAAATACCCAAAAACCATATGCAGAAATAGATATGGACCTGAAGTAGTTCCTCTTGTGACTCCCAGAAAGCCTTGCTCTCCTCAGCATTGCAGGAGTTCCCTTCCTCCTCCTCCTCAGCAAAAAGGTCTTCACTGCCATAGCTATTGGTAGAGTTGGATGAGCTGTCCGACGATTCTTTGCTTTCCTCCAAAAATCCGAAGATCATTACCGCAGCACTCTCTCGTTTACCGGAATACTTGTTCAGATTACCTGAAGGAAACCTCACTGCTTCTTCAGACATGTATACTACTAGTATATTTCTCAACTCGAATTGACATGTTCTGATTGAGGAAGTGCTACAAGTCTTTATAGTAAGGTCCTGCCTTGTGACTGGGACCCACCTGTCCGAGGTGGACGAACGAGAAGCCGCAGACATGGCTGTCCTGTCTTGCTAACATGGCCTGCCATTAGAGGGTAAAGCAATTAAAACGAGGAAATCATTCTTAGGAGCTGAGGTCCAGGTCAGTGTAGCCAGTAATATCAGATAAATATCTGCTTAGGATATTATTCGCATATTCTAGTCATTAGTATCAAAGCATTTGCCAAGTTGGTCAATTAAACAATCATATTAGGAACCACTGAACTACTCACTTATCCTGATCTATTAGGGACCTTGTCAACTTAATCAGACGAGATGGAGTTGAGCTGGCGTTGTATGTACTGTTCAAACATGGGCTTCTTCGAGGATGTTGATGTCCGGGCTTTATCCACCAAGGGAAGGACATACTCCTGTTCCCGTAATAGTATTTTATTCGGATATTCCATTTTCTTAAGCGAATATAAGGGTATTGTCACTTAGCATCTGAATATTCCAATACCGACGATTGTCAAACTTGTTCTAGGACCAGAATGACCCTGCAAAATATGCTAAGTCACTTGGATCTGCAGCGTGAGAATCGGCCTTCACGGGCACTTTGCTCATTTTGGGAAGGTGTAAGTGGCAGTGGGAAGCATTCAAGTGGTGGTGGCTAGCTGTGAATTTTTAAGGCCAAATGCAGGAAGCTCTTCGTCCAAGCAGCACCAGCAGGGGAAGCTTGTTGACTAAGGGTGCAACTTCAGCCAGCACACTTTGACAACATCGATGAGCTCTGTTGCTGGATCTCACGGTGGACACCCCCATAGTGGCAGAGCTTTAACCTTTGGTGGCTAAGATCAAGCACTAGCCTCGTAGCTACGACTTCACATGCATATGATTTAAACGTTAATTCTAAACTATGTCCATCCTCAATCATTATAGAAGGATATTTGGGGGCAGATTGGAATACTACCTTTCAATTATTGCAATGACTAAATTAAGAAGTCTTCTGTATATAAATTCCAATGCTTCATAGCCTGCAACAAAGTCCACAAAACAAATAAAAAAAGCAGAACGAAACAATGACTTGTGAAACCGAAAAGAGTCGAATATGACAACTATATATAAAGAACTTAGAAAGAATTATTTATATATGTGATTTTTCAAGGGTAAGTTACGCTTGTGAAGGTGATCTTGTTCTCTCGGATGCTAACTTATTAATTGTTCATATTTGGTTTTATAAGACATTATTTATGATCTTATAAGTACATACTTGGTTACTCATTTTAAGATAAATATTTTCCTACGGTGGGGTCGTGGACCGGTTTATTATAGATGGTATCAGAGCCAGATTCTTGAAAACTCGCACTGGGTTATCCAGTCGGGTTGCCGATGGTTGGGAAAACATGCATATCCCACATCAAGAGAATGATTGGGGCAACGAAGGGTCAGCTGGATATATCTCGCATTGGCTAGAGATGGAAATTTTGGGCTTTGTGTGATCGAGTCTTAACAAGGAAGCTAGAGAAGATTGTAAAATCTCACATCGGATGTGAGATAGTATGATATTTGCCTTATAAGACCTTGCCTATGATGATAGAAGTACTTGCTTGACTAATTCTTTTAAGAGAGACATTGTCCGGTAGTGGAGTATGTTGTGGACCTCGTCCTTGGTTAAGGACATTGTATTGCCTAACTTATACATTAATTTTACCTTTTTTCCATGACACCTATTCTGAAGAGGTAGGAGTTGAACATTGATTTAACAATATGCTTCATATAGACTATGCAGCATCAATATAATAAATATATAAAAGCCAAGTTTTTCAATGGAATTATGTGCTTTCTGGTTAGCTCTGAGGTTACATTGAATCTGAACTTCTACTTCACTTATTAATGTGAGATTACATTGAATCTAAATTTCTATTCCACTTATTAATGTTACAAGAGGTTACCTTGAATCTGGACTTCTACTTCACTTATTATTGTTACAATTTTGACTTCTAATGTGTTCTCATTATTGCTATTGCAATTAAGAAGCGGAAAACAAAGCGAGAATAATTAGTGCATTATTATTGTTACAATTAATCTAAATTTCTAATCCGCAAAAATAATTAGTGCATTATTATTGTTACAATTCATTTAAATTTCTAATCTACTACATTTTGACTTATAATATCGTTTTATTATTACTATTCAAATTAAAAAGCCCAAAACTGCCTAATCTGCTTCCTTCTCAACTGCCTACGGTTGTTCTTAACTTTTTACAATGCTTTCAAAATTAAAATCACACTGAAAAGAGATCTTTGAATTGTAAATTTTTGCACATTGTATATAGGTGCCCTAATTTTGAACTAAACCATTGCACTTTTACCGCTAGCAAGTTGTGTGTTGAAGTACAAAATTAAAACGCATCTTTAGTCACGGTGTATATAAATGAGCTTGGTATTAGCAAAAAAGTGTCTAATGGGATTGTGCTAATAAAGTATATTCTTCTTATAGCTAATGGATTATGCTGACTTTTTAGCTAATACATTCTCTTATAGGCAAACAAATATTCTTTTCCAAATCCTTTGGTTGACGAGATGAAAGAATGAAAAGGAAGTATTAGGCAACTTATAAAAATCTATTCTAGAGATCGGGCTACTCAAAGGATATTGTTTATGCCATACATTTGGTTCCAGTTTAAATCACCATATGTCAGGCATTACGTTGTTGATTCCATTAATTAATTGAAATATGTTTGAGTAACCGTTTATGCTTTTCTTGAAGGCTGAGAAACGCCATCATTTGCATCTCACATAGCACAAGGTAAGTTTTTAAGGAATCTTATCTTCCAACCTTTATTATTCTGAGTTTACAAATCTTATGCATCAATTTAAAGATCTCTTTTCAGTGTGATTCTAATTTTGAAAGCATTATAAAAAGTTGAGAACAACCGTAGGCAGTTGAGAAAGAAGCAAATAATTAGGCAGTTTTTGGCTTCTTAATTTGTATAGTGAAGGCTGAGAAACACCCTCATTTGCATCTCACACAGCACAAGGTAAGTTTTTAAAGAATCTTATCTTCCAACCTTTATCGTGAGTTTACAAGTCTTATGCATCAATCCTCTAAGACTAGGGTTAATTTTACGCTACACCCTGTACTTAGGGGTCAGTTGCACCCAGCACCCCAGGGTTTTAAAATTGGCACCCAACACCAAACAATTCAAAAATCTTGGCACCCAGCACCAGATGACGGTCAAAATATATGTTGACCAAACGACTGTTAGTTTTTTAGGGGCAAAAAGGTCTTATCAACCAATTGGCACTCCACGTCATTTCCCTCCTCACGCGCACCCACACACATACAGACTCAGACCGTAGCTGTCATTGGAGGGAAGAAGAACTCAAGTTTAACGAGCAAAACACGAAGGCCCAGAACGCGATAGCGGCCCAGGCTCTGGCCCCGGCCTCCGACGCCTGCAACGGCATTTTCCTCTCCTACGCCATCTGTCACCAGATCCATGGACCACTGGCCATCAGCTGAGTAACCAGTGCTGGGTCTCTCTTCTTCTCTTCACCGGTCAACCACCTCGACACTGCCTTGCTGCTACCAGATCGACGATCCATGATCTGCCGCCACTCAACTGTCGGGTCTCTGTCGGTGCCGAAAGTCCACGCCTGTAAGAAAAAAAGTCTTCATCCGGTGATTAATCGACGATGGCGACCGCGATGGGTCAACGACTGGCACATGATGATGGCAGCAAAGGCCAATGAGGCTCTTCGAGGGCTAACCTTGGTTAGCATGCGAGCTCGTGGTCTTCGACAACAGATTTGGTGATCAAAGGAGTTGATTGCTACTGCAGGATTTGTAGCGGAGTGGTGGGGATCTGCAAATCTAGGTCGGCACTTGGTGGGCCAATTTGTAGTGGGTGGCAGTGGTGGGAAGAGGGGAGATGGTGGTTGGTTATGCTAGGGGGTGAATGGGGAGGGCAGAGATTGGTGGTGGTTTGCGGATGTAACAGGTGGTGATGGGATGCAGTGGTTGGCTATGGTGATAAACTGGGAAAATGGGTTAATCAGTGAATGTGAGAGTGGGGGGGGGGAGAGAGTTATGGCTGTTGAGGAAAAATGATGACATGGTGTGTATAGTTGCTGACTAGGATGGCAGGTGGACTCCACGGGTGAACAGACCATTTTGCCCTCAAAAAATTAACGGACATCTGGTCAAAGGTCATTTTGACCGTCATTTGGTGTTGGGTGCCAATTTTAAAACCCTAGGGTGCTGGGTGCAACTGAACCCTAAGTACAGGGTGCTGAGTGAAATTAAGCCCTAAGACTAACATGTTATACTCAATTTGGACCAAATCTTTCCAAATTGAACTTTAAAAGGGTTTTGGGAATGTTTAGTAGATAAATTCTAAAAAGTTGAGAGTGGGCTATAAAAGAAATGAAAAGGTAAATGAGCTTTAAGATGAATCTTAACCTTCATTGGATAATTCAAACTTAGATGATTCAAACACTGATAGTTGTTCTGGTGTGATTTTTGCAACGTAGGGGGTCAATGGTAATAGATTAACAGTTATGTAATGGTAGTTTCGACAGGATTGGTAGCGATGTAAAAGGTATGGTACATGCAATAGTGTCGGCGGGGGTGGTGGTGATGTTAAAGGTGGTAGGGATGCTTCATACGTGATAGTGGTAATTATAGTAATTGTTGGTATGACAAGTGGTGGTGGAGACAGTAATTGTGGTGGTCGTCATGATAACAATAACCAGGTGGTAGTGACGGTAATTGTTGTGATGATCGATGATTATAGTGACAATAATGGTGCTTGTGGTAGGGACAGTGTGGTGGTCGTCATGATAACAATATTATTATTAATTTTTTATTCGAAACGTAATCGACTATGATGAAATATATAATCAACGAGAATCAAGTTACGTTCAGACCCGTGCATTTGCACGGGCTCATTAGCTAGTACATATATATACATAAGATGTAGTTTGCATATTCTGAAATTAGCAACCCAGTGGACTGCGGTTTAATCAACAACAACAACCCAGTGGACTGCGGTTTAATCAACAACAGGAGGAAAGGAATTGACACAACAATGCCGGCAGCTGTAGTACTAAGGGGAAGCGCATGCCACAAAAATCATATCAACGAAATACTACACATGCTAAAGCTTTCAGCAAAAGTTGTTTCATGTATGGCTAATTGGCTATAAGTTGGAGATATTGCAGCACTTAGTTTCACAGAAAAGGAGCAGGGATGGGGGCAGGAGCGAGGGCATGAACGGGAAGCATAATAAGCATCTAGAAGACTCGATGATTAGTATCGGGTTCCATACTTAACTACGTATTATGATTGTTCAATAGTTTCATTGACGTTTTCACGTTTTGATTTTCCACAAGGAAGCCCAATTAAGCACCATGTTCATGCTCCTTTGAATGGTAAAATAACGTGAAAGTTGGGATAGTGACAAATATAGGGTTATGTCAACTTCTTCTTTTGGGTGAGAAGTTGGGCTATGTCAACTTCTTCACAACGAGAACCGACTGAATTGAGAATCCTAGAGAGATTTGTGGTGTTAATTTAGGTTCAGTTACACAACCAGTGGAGAACTAAACCTCTAGAGGTAGGACAAGAAACGGAGCCTTCAAAATTATTCCCAAATTGGAGACATCCTCGGCTTATGGGACTTGACAAACGGCAGATTACCAAGAACTGGACTAACTGAGCCTTCGGGGAGGTGATCATCATCCTCAGCTTATGTGATCAACTTTCCAATATTAAACATCATATTCTTATACAACTAGACCACGATTATGAGTTTGTATTGGCAGTAAGAATCGTACGAAAGATCCCATATAGAACAAAATTACACTGTAGCTATATATAATAATCAAAGTTCCAAGCATCTTTTGATGATAAATATTCATGAATATCACCCTTGTCACTTTCTTTCTTCAACAAGAACTATCCAGTAACAAGGCCAACAGCGGTAGGTGGGCTGTATCTTTTGCCAACCGTGTTAGAGCTTTTCAAGAAGTTTGATATTTTCAGTGAGGTGTGTACTCATGCACTGGCACGGTGATGCACTTTCTGGCCTCGCCAACATGAATAGCTGATGCACTTCATGGCCAGAAAAATGATAATATCAACTTCATGCTGCTTATAGCACTGGCAATGTGAGAGCTTTATTATAATGAAAATCAGATGATAAGAGATAAGAACAAGTGGGTAAATTGATGTTGAAAGGGAAAATGACTTTTTAACTTAGACAAGTCCTCATCTGTTTGATGTTCCCAATTAAACAAATCACATAAAATCAGATAAAGCTTGCAATTTATAAGGCTGAGCCAACTTAAAGAAAAACCAAGTGGAACTTGTATTACTATGAAGGTATAAATAAGTAGGCATGGAAATTAAAAGACGCATGCCTATAAGGTTTTAAATTCCATACCAGAACAACTTTTTTAGATTTTTTATGCTCCTGTCAAGGTCGAATTCATAAACTTCCTCCAGTGAAAAGCAATAAATTATATCTACATTTTTTAGGTTGACGTGTAATCTATCATCAAGTTGCTGATGTAAACATTCCAGAAAGAAATGAGCAATTTCCTTCCTCCAACATACGTTTGTATAATGCTAGGGTCGACTATAGACACAACAATTTGTTGAGTCATATCTAAATCAACTCTTATGACTGACTAAAATCAGTGATCTTATCCAAGCAGACTTGAGCAGAACAGAGAAAAATCGGCATGTATGTAAGCGATGGCAGAAAGCTCGAGTAACTATGTTCAAACGCATATTAACCAAGCTAAACTAGAATCCTGCACTCCGTAATTGCAAGAGCAATCATGTAATTTACACTGATAGATACAATGGAAAGCGAATCTTTGCAGGTATAATTCAAACAAACAAAAAACAAAAGTCTAAACCTCAGTAGGCCATTGGGAATCTTTTCACAATGCTGCAACGTAGAATTTACGGAGGAAAGGTAATTGGATTGTAGTACACCTAGGAAAGCACATTCACTCCTTACATTAATAAATACCCAGTCACTGTCATGAAAACGGATAAATCTTCCCATTATCCACCCACTGTCAAGACTCTGATGAAAGGAGAAAGGCAAAAGTCTTGCTTTAGGAACTAAGATAATATATCTGAAAGGAAAATGTCGACACGGTGTAACTAAAAGAGCAAGATGAAAAAGTAGAGGATGAATGATACCAATTTGATCTCGAGTTACTGTGTTGTTGAGCATGTAGTTTGTTTCTCAATATTTCCTTCTCCAAATCTCGAACTGCGTAATGGCATGGCAACGTTATTCAGGTAAGAGAAGACAAACTTGATCATGAACATAACTTGCATATTGAATATTGAACAAAAGTAGAGGATGAATGATACCAATTTGATCACTGGACGCTGTATTTGCCAAACTGCAAACTAAGTAGAGCTTTGTGATGGAACCAACAAAAGAAAAGGCACTTCATCTGATTAAAAATCTCATGAAGTTCTCCATATTTGTTTAAAAGCATCTAGAAAGTTAGTTTTTAATGCAAAGTTTCAGAAATGTACATCCTTAAGTAGTTGTATGACAGGATCAGGAGGAGTAATCAAAGAATTCTACGTAGTCTAAATTGCCACGGGATGAGTTTCTAGGATGATGTACTTAGTCCAATCCACTGTTTAATATTCCAGGATAAAGGGGCGGATCGGATGTAGTGAGGACAGTTTCATAATTACCCCGTGACGAGAGAGAACTGAATTAGAAGCAACCTTTTGATGTCTGCAACACAAACTAAGTAATGGCAGACTTCACCTTTACGTAGCTGCAGGGGTGGTATTTACTAAGCCTACTATTAAGTCTGGAATTTTGCCCTGGGCAGCTGAATCTCTCTCAGGTTCTTCTTAGGAGTCTTTAGAAGCACGCTTAGCCCAATAGAAAATTCTGATATATTTGAGAAAACCTCAGATTCTTAGGTGTCAAACGGGCCGGGCGGCCCGCGGCCCAGCCCGACCCGGCCCGAAAAAAGCCCGGCCCGGCCCGCAGGTGAACAGTGCAGGCCCGCAGGCATAGGGCCTTGGGCCTGGGCTTGGACCAGGCCTGGATTTCCAAAAAAATGGCCCGGGCCAGGCCCGGCCCGTTTTCGGCCCGGATTTGGCCCGTTTTCGGCCCGGATCTGGCCCGATTTTGGCCCAAAATCAGCCCTATTTCGGCCCTATTTTGGCCTGCCCCACCTTTTTCAAAAAAAAAACTTGCCCTCCCCTTTTCCCTCCCATTTCCACTCCCAATTGCCGTGACGCAATGATTTAAACCATGAACCAAGCATACCCGACATGACTTGACTTGATGGTCTAATTTGCCAATAAAAGCAGTTCAAAGATCCCAGCAAGTTTAGCCTTATATAGCGTGTATTCTCTATCAAACTTGGTTTCAGTTGTTCCTATTTCCTGTTAACCCTGCCGACTGTAACAAATTTTCCCTTGGTTTAGGTACAAATTAGTACTGAAAAAAAAAACTAATTAAAACTAGAAACCTGCCTTAGCCTCCGTTCACCATGCGCATCTTTATCCAGGTCTTCCAGTAAGCTGTTTGGAGGTTTGTCAAGCATCCAAAGTTCGACAAGAATCAAAACACAAGCCTTCGCTAATTTGTTTGCATATTGGTCTCTCGCAAATAGAAAATAAATTTCCTTTGTTGAATGCAATTTGTATCCAACAAGGAAAGATTGGCTTCAACTGTATGATTATTGTTATATCTGTCTACACTTATGCCAATTAAGTAACAACAAATTATTTATGGACCTACATGTCACTAACAATAAACAAAATTTTCTTCTACTGCCGTAATTGGAGCAAAATGTTTCTTCTAGGTGTAATTAACGAAATGGTTTAAATTAGAATATTTGTTGTTACTTTACTTGCTTATACACATTATTAAATTAGAATTTGTGTACATAATAACAAGAAAATATCGCAATTAAAGTTTTTATTTTGAATAACCGGAGAATTTAAAAAAATTTTGGCCTGGGCCCGGCCCAAGCCCGGCCCTAAAAATTGGGCCTAGGGCCTGGGCCTGGACTGGGCCCAAATATCCCAGGCCACAGGCCCGGCCCGGCCCGTTTTCTCTCTATGTGGCCCGGGCTAGGCCCGGTTCTCCCCGAGGCCCGCTGGGCCCGGGCTGGGCCGGCCCAAGCCCGGCCCATTGACATCTCTTGGTAGTGAATAAAAATGATGAGTTAATTCAGCTATTTTGTTGTAACCTTAATTAAATGTCCGAGTAAATTTGTGGAACAGTCGGATCGATTTTATTACAAAAAGGCAGCAGGCTTTGGTGATATATATTATCATGTGCATGATGGCCAATAGTAGGCTGACACAAAATTTTCCTTAGCAATTCAGTTCGCGCATAGGATAAATTTTCGACTGTAAAAGCTGGCCGAATGTACCTTCGTAGTTGTATAGCTGGAAACTGTGTGATAAACAGTTATGTACGCCTCAAGACGGACAAACTGACAAGTCCATTTTCTGTTCTTCTCGGTTCCTTGAGATATCTGTGGATGTGAAAACAGAAATCTTAAATCCCAGAGCTCAGTTCTTGTACAGCCGGTTGAAACTGGACTCTGGTCTCATTCTTGTACAAAAAGAAAAAGGACCTTATAATGTGCAGAACCATTGCAGAGCAAAGGGGCTCCGGAGGAAATGGAACACAGCAGATATGGCCATTGTTTTATAAGAGCATAACTTCCTACTTATAGTACCATCACATATAACAGATATGAATCACATATATGATGGAAATAAACATGCAAATGATGATTAGGTAATAACAGCACATATGTTTTGAAATCCATCATTGCAGTGGATCTTTGAATATTTTCTCTTAACTTTTGAAACTCTAGTTTGGATGAAACTGTAAAAAGAACCCTGCTTGATGTAGACTCAAATCCTTCCCAACTTTTTATCTTAAGAAGATCTTGTTTTTCGCAATTTGATCGGTACAAAAAAAACTCACCTTCCATTGTCAAACAGTTGTCAACAACAATGGTCTGATAACACTTCATACCCTACTTATGAGCCCTTGTTCGCATCTATTCACTCTCATTGATCTTCAGTTGTAAAAGCATAAAATTTGATGTACTACATTTTCATTGAATTTTCTCCTCTGACTTTGTGCGAGTTCGTAAAAACAATGCTTGAAGTCGATACTTATGTCCTAAACATATTCTAGGAATTCGCAAAATGCAAATGGAGAAAATCGATGTAGTTGATTGAAATTTGTTTGGGAATCCGCATCTCTCAGTTTCATATCTTTTGTCTGTTTTGGCTTTAATTTTGCGAATTTTATTTCAAGTTTAGATACATTTTCTCTTGCATAAGTTTGTTTGATAAATGTACAGGTGTGTGTAGTTTGGACTTTAGATTGGTGATGTAATGCTGGATGTATACATATCTTGAACTGTAATGGAATACAAGGACCTTTGACTCAAAAAACAAAAACAATTTTGCGAATTTTTATGACATGACGATATCAAATAAGTTATACTTGAAGTAAAACCATCAAATTCCATCTAGGAGTTAGCAAAGAAATAGTCAAAAGACAAACATAAGCGAAGAGAGTATTTGAATAGTACACACTTATCTTACGTTTGTATATTTTTGTGTACGTTTCAACATTAGGTTTTACAGGACATTTTGAATCATATGCTAAATTTCATGGATTAAAGAACCAGATTGCTGTAATTTATTTTGGGTTAGGACCAATGTCTAATGGTCGCTTCAGGAAAATCTGCTCAAATGAAGAAGCTTTGAAAAGTCAAAGATGCATCTAATGACGAAGACAGACTGAGCAATCTACCCGAAGCTGTTATTGGCCAGATTTCGTGCTTCCTCTGTTCAAACTGCCTTGTTGTCAAGAAGATGGAAATACTTATGGACAACTTTAGTAGTCTATATCTTTTGCATATAGACCAGGTAATGTAGCACATTCCATGAATTTTGTGGAGAGGGTGCTTCAGCTAGGCAATTCATTCGCAAGATCTTTACTGCATTTTTCTAGTCAATGTGATTCAGCTCGTGTTAGTGCATGATTCCTGCTGTCATTAAAGCATAATGCTCGAATGCTTACAATTCATGATGCTATAGGGAAGTCATTGGTTTTAGCCAGCTGTATATATGATAATGATACCCTTACGAAAATTGCGTTTATGTTTGCCTTGTACCTTCAGAATTCCTGTCATGCCTCAGAACCTTGAATCTTGATCAAGCTGAATTTTTGAAAGACGGTTTTCCACGCTTGAGTGAACTCCATTTTGCGTTGCCTGTCCTTAAAGTTTTAAGTTTCTTATAATGTCAGAAGGTGAAGGTCATTGATGCTTCTATGCTTAACAGAATTTGTATAAAATTGTCTGAGTGCAATCGTTAGCTGACAGGATGAGTGACTGCATATCCCAGATTCATGGTTCACGCCTTGGATATTTTCGTTGTGAAGGTTGGTCAGTTGTAAATTTCATAAGAGTTGGCAAATCATCAGCCACTGATGCAATAAATAACATGTCAGCCAGTTTATGGAAGAACCAGAATCACAATATGTCTCCATATATGACTTTTAGGCAGTTCTCTGGCCTGAATTTTCTGACACTATCTTGTCGAACCATCGAGGTATGTGTTCCTCCCTTTATTAGTAACAATTCTCAGTTGTTGATTGAAGTAAAGTTCGGCCTCAACCAATTCCTGAAGAAGTCATCTGAAACGGAAACATGAAACTAGCATATACAAAAGTTACAGGACATCTAGACAAATAAGGAAATGTGACATGTCACAACTGAGAAAATTGTGATCCAGCGTATGTAGCTGGATGGCTCATAATTGGACTGACAATCAGCTTGTTTAAGCTATTTGATTGAGAAATTGATTCCCATGCTCTAAGCTGATCATCTCTTTGAGAACTAATGATTTTCCTGTCTTTTTTGCAGGTTCTTGCTAATGTAGAGTATTTTCACCTCCATGTCCCAAAGTTTCGTACTTTGAGTCATTTCACAATAGAAGGGATTCCAGAACTCAATGGAGCGTTAATTGCCTTTCTGTAGAGCTTTCCAGTTCTTGGATCCATCATCTTTCCTTGGGTAGTTTGTTAAACATCTTGGATTGACATGATAATCAATTAGACTCTGTATGCCCTTAGACCTCATTTTCTGGGATGTAGAACCTTAGATGCTTAGGTAAGTGAAACGATAACTTTGAACGACTTGCATAAATCCACTTTTTAATGTTGTTGCTGTTTCATTCATTAGTAGGGGTGTCAAGATTGCACCTACTTCGATTAGGAGACACTGCTTCAAGGAGATCTGTTTGTTCCACCTCAAATTGCTGTTCCTCGGTTTGTTCTTGCCTCATCTCAAGGTAGTTAAATACCAAAAGCTTTTCCAGGATGAAAGGAGGTTGAGTTGATCCTTACTTTATACACAATACACAGGTTGTCTATTCAGCATTGGATATCAAGTTACTTATGAAGTATCTTCGAGGAAATGGTTATTTTCGTGATTGAGAAGGACCAAAATTGTACAGAAGCAAAGTAAAAGAGCAACTACTAGGATTTTCTAGGGGCTCAGATTCTGCTTTGGTTACCTTTTATACGAAAGTACTGCACCTGAATTCTCTTACGACGACTGAGGTAGATATCTGACGTTCCTAGATCCTTTGTCATGCTTTTCATGACTTCATTCTAATTGCCATTCTACTGTTTCAAGTTTCCAGTAAGGAAATATAATGAAAATGCAGCAATATGACTTTAAATGGAGTGAAACAGTTCTTGGAAGGATGAAAATATCCCTCGTTTACCAAGAGTTGTTTTACCAGGGACCAATCTGAGTTAGAACCAATTGATACAAAAGGCACAAACTTCTCTCCAATTTAAACAACATCAGAATCAATAATTCATTTCCCAATTTAAAGTATATCTCTGTCCATCCAATAGCTTCCGTGAGCATAATTATCCTGTTAACCCTACGGTTATTTAACCTAGGATTATATTTGGTTTTGATGATAACTAACATTAATGTTTATGTTATCTAAAAGGCATTGAGTTGATGAAGCAATAGGAACAATATCATACTCATGCAAACGGATTATTAGACGAGCAACACGGTCAAAGACTCTCAACGGAACGCATCAAAGAAGGAATTCGTCGATTGAATTTTACAATGCTTTATTTCCTTCTTTGTAAACTAGACATAGAGAGATGATCGTTACGATGACTGTATACCTAGAACTTGCCTATAGATTTCCCTTGCATGCATAAAAGTTTTTCATGCTTTAAAAACAAGGAATCTGCATTTTCAGGAATGCAGTCGACTGCATTGGATTCATATCCTTTTCATCTATGGTGAATCAGACAGCTATCTAACATGATATATTATTCCCTCACCTGTTTAAAGCCACCTAGCCGGACAAATCCATGTTCAATATCAGGATGAAAAGCCAGAAAATTGCAGCGAAGGCATTGTTAACGACCCTCAACAATAACGTCTGACCCGCTCAGCGACATAGAAGACGAAAATGACTCCCGAATATCTGCATATGAAGGATGTCCAACTCCAGCAATGTTCTGAAGATAATGCGGCCATGCCGGTGATCTCATTATATCAAGCAAATTCATTTCTACTCCCTCCCCTGCAGACTGGTTTCCTTCACTTGATCCCTCCAACACCTTCAAGATTTGCCTCATCATAGGCCTATTATTTGGGTCAGGGTGTGCACATAACAAACCTAGGTGAAGCACCCTCACAACTTCCTCTTCACTATACCCACCCTTGCCCTTTAACTTCTCATCGAGAGCACTACTCAAATTTCCTCTCTCCTTCAGCCCCCATACCCAGTCAATCAACCCCTGCTTCCTTTCTTCAACCGGCTTTCGCCCACACACCACCTCTAGTACCAAAACCCCAAAGCCAAACACATCAGTCTGAGCTGAGGCACGCCCTGTTCGAACCACTTCCGGTGCCATATACCCTACGGTGCCAACCACCCGTGTCGTGTTAGCCAACTGTCCATGATGGTGCATTCTGGCCAATCCAAAATCACCTAATCTTCCTACCATATCCTTGTCAAGTAACACATTGCTTGACTTAATGTCTCTATGCAAGACCCTAGCTTCCCATCCTTCATGCAAATAGAAGACACCACAAGCGACATCTTTCAGCACCTTAACCCTCTCTTCCCAACTCAAAATCATACTCTCTTCACACTCAAACAGCCTCTTATCCAAACTCCCATTTTCCATATAATCATATATCAGAATCAAACTGCTTTGTTCTCCCTTACACCAACCCCTCAATCCCACCAAGTTTCTATGTTTTAACCTGCCTAAACTAGAAACCTCAGCTAGAAACTCTCTCACACCATGCCCACTTTCATGTGAAATGCGCTTCACTGCAATTTTGGTTCCTCCTACCAATATCCCCTTATAAACCTTGCCATTCCCACCATACCCCATTACGTTTTCCTCTGAAAACCCATTTGTTGCTGAGTAAATCTCCTCATAACCAATTCGATGCGGCCAGTACTCCAACTCCCAATTTTCTATATCCTCTCCTACCTCCTTCTTGCCCCTATTCCTCTGAATCAAAACCATATATATCGCCACTCCACACCCAGCAACACACACCCCACCTATACTAACCCCCACAATAAACCCTTTAGAACGAAGAACCGAATCCTTTGGAGGCACGAACGATGGCAAATTACTCGTAACCAAAGCATCACCAATGGATGAATTCGAATTACTAAAACTCCATGACAGGATCCTGTGACTCTCAGCCAATTGACCAGTGGCAGCACAAAACCCAACAAACATCTGATCCAAGAAAACCGTAGAAAGATCAACAGAAGCATTTATCAGTGGCATTGCAGGCCTTGCCTTCCCAGCCCTGGCCATAGTAATATTCACCTTGGAATCGAAATAATCAATCCAAACCTGGTAATTCTCCCCATCATTCAACTTCAACTCGCGAAACATCAAACCACCTTCTTCCCCAACAGCCCAGTAACCTGCATCACGTGCCGCGAAAGAAGTGAGAGAGTTCACGTTTAAACCAACATGGTTGTCACTGACATCATTGAACTCTTGGTTCTTGAACACATCAAACTTGACTGCAAACATGTGGTTGCTGGAGTTTCCATCATTGGTGAAGTTGAGGAGACCCAGATGCTGAGAAGAGCTTGTGCCATTGATGCCTGAACTGGGTGCGAAGACAAACGCAAAGCCGTGGCCGGGGAGGAAGTGGGGGGAACGGGAGATGGAGAAAATGAAGGAAGTAGAGAAGGGGAGGGGGTGGATTGAGTTATGGGGTTTAGTGGGTATTGAGTGTGGGTATAGGGCTCTGCCTATAGAGAAGGTGGTGGCACTGGTTAAGGTGAGGGTGGAGGACTGGATGGTGGAGTTGCCGTGGAGGAGGAGGGATGAGGAGTTGAAGGTGTTGAAGATGAAGTCCAGGGCTGAGATGGGTTGGAGGTGGATATGGAGGAGGGTGAAGAGGAAGGTGGTGGTGATGAGGAAAGAGTTAGTTTGAGGAACCATTGGAGCTATAAGAGGAGAGGGAGAGGGAGTCGACGATTTCTAATTAAGGTAAGCAAAGAAGGCTTGCCGTGATTGGCTTGATTCGCCGCCGAAATATCCTCTTTTTTCCGCTCACATATCTTGACTTGACTCTTTCTAATTAAGGTAATTTAACGGTGACAGATAGGACTTTGGTTTTTATTTTTCTTTTTTTTTTTTTTTTTGCTTTAGTAAACAAACAAGAACCTTTATATATCTCTACATTGACTAAAAGGAAAAGTTTACGCCGAACATTTTAGTTCCAAAAATATTTCTTGATTTCATTTAAAATTTACTTTAACTAAAAGGGAGAGTTTAGACTGAACATTTTAGTTCCGAAAATGCTTTTTTATTTCATTTAAAATCTCAAAAAATGCCATCAATGACATCTCAAAGTCCCAATTGTTCACAGCACTACACGTGCATGGTGTTTTGGACACCAGCTGCTTTGGTAATAGGAACTCTCTGATGTCTTTTGATTTCCTTAATTATCTTCTTCTTCTTTACTTATCTCTCTTCTTTTCGCCTTTATGATGTCCTTAAATCCTGTACGGTTTTCTTGAGTTCTCCTTTTTTCTTGCTTCCTACGCTTATTCTACCTTTAATTTTCTTAATTTATGCTATTGTGTTCTATTTCCTGCAATTGTGTTTTATTAGTTCCGTAGAGTTTAATCTCAACTATCTAATTATTGTGCCATTCTTACTTCTTAGATTTTTCTTCATTTCTGCTACTGTGTTCTAATTCTTGTTATTGTGTTTTAGTTATTTAGTTATTTAGTTATTGTAGCATTCTTACTTCTTACGTTTTTCTTATTTTAATGACACATCTCTCTAATAGAGTTTATGTTCCAACTTCTCTTCTCAGGGTCATATAATTTCTGGGAGGTAACTAAAAAGGATGTAAAAAAAATTACTGCAACGAGTTTTTATATTATCAGAAGTAAACTGTCAAAATTGTAGCAATAAAGAACTATAGTGATTTCAAAACGAGACGTTGTGTGATATGGATGGGAAGAGTATTCAAAGATGGGCTTAACATCGATTTTTTGTTATGCTAGGTCGACTTATTCTTGCCTCTCAAACTATATGAACCACATTTTGTATCATTTTTTGCGTTCATCAATCGAGGACCTAAATTCGATGATTAAATACTATTCTAAATGTTAACATTTGAAGCTGAAACTTTGGCTCCTGTAACAACAGCTATTATAGAAGTGAAGTCAAAGGTTATCACATTAGTAACTGCAGGAAGGGAGAAGAGGTGTTAAGGTTTCTTCTCTTCTCTATCATTCCTTTGTCAGATTGATGGTCTACAGGTAAACTCTGACGGCTAAACGCTAATAAAATAAGCAAGTAAAAGCCTTCCTATACCTTAACACTTCAAGCTGAAATTTAAGCTCATATAAGAACAATCATTAGATAAGTTGAAGCTTATCAGTAACTAAAGAGAGGAAGCGGTGTTGGATTAACATTTGTTCTCTTCTCTATCTTTGCTTTGTCAGCTACATGGTCTACAGTCAAGCTGGGAAGGTGAGATGCCAATAGAAGAGGCAAGTACAAACATTCATATATCTGAATAAAGAATGCGAGCACCCTCGGTAACTTCTTTTTTCCAACAAAGAATTGTATTTATGCTTGTTAGCATCGTTTATTCAATGCACAATTCATTTGTTCATTGACGCTCATATTAGTACGTTTTCATAGCATTGCAAGCTTATGTTCTTATTCATATTATTCTCTTCTTTCTGCTGCTACTTGAGGCACATTTCTAGGTTCATTTGCTCCTCACCTTCTTACACACAGAGAAAAGGTAGGCCTTCACTTGAGTTCCACTACTATGAGCTTCTATAACTCCATGTTCACCGTTTTTCTACATATTGTATCACATGTCTACGTGACACTGTAAATTAAAAGTTATAAGTCCACTTGCTCTTAATTTGTTATACACAATAAAAATGCCAACTTCTCACTTAAACATCAATAATATGACCTGCTATAACTGCACATTCGTTGTTTGTGTACATCAGACATCATATATCCACGACTCTTTATACATATTGTTGCCTATTGTTATAACATTTTGTTCGCAATCTATAACTGTTAGTTTTTGACAAATAGACTAGGAGATAGTTTAGCTTCTAAAGACGCTTGTATCTACTTAATCATAATGCAAGTCGAAGGGAATGGAGAGGCCAATATATCATCATCAGAAGGCAAAGGTGTTCAAAAGCTTTATTAAGTTACTACCATAATATCATTATGTCGTCACCTATAACTTTATCAACATGAAATTTATCTGAATTCTATAGTGATAAGATGAAAGAAAGAGATTACCATATGTCGGTTGTCTTCCAGCTCAATTCTGACACAAGGTAAGAAGCCTCAACATTATCCTGGACACAAAAGGAAATCAAAAGGGAGGAAAGAAGAAAAGATAAGGAAGAAGAGAAGATAAGGAGGAAAGACTTTTGCTCTAACCAAAGCATGTGGTCTGAAAGGAAGATAGCATGCACATGTAGAATCTTGAAGAGCTAAAAAAATGAAACCATGACATTCTTAAGGTTTTGAATGAAACTAAGGGACGCTTTGAGAAACAAATTAACATATACTAAAAGAGAGAGTTTTTCTAAACATTCTATCTCCCAAAGCTGTCCCTTTATTTCATTCAAAACTTCAACATTGCCATGATTTAATTTCTCTCCTCTTCAGGAAAAGGCTACATGTGCATCTTCATTTAATAGCAACTGCTTTGGTTAGATGAAAAGCTTATCTACCTTATCTTCTCATTTGCTTGATCTTCTATTCTGTCCTCCCTTACTGATTTTCTTCTCTGTCCAAGTAATTGTTGAACTTTCACTTTGTGTAATTGAGTTGCAAGACAGTCAACCTACAGTAATCTTCTCTTTCATTTAACATCAGCTGCTTTGATTATACCAAAATTTTTCATCTTTTCTTCTTTCCTCCCTTACAGATTTTCTTCTCTACCCAAGTAATTGTTGAAACTTCACCTTTAGCAATTGAGAAGATAAGGAAAGAAGATATTCGTAATTAGAACAGAGAAATTAAGGAGACTAAAGGTAGAATATCTAATAAATAACCTCTAACACAATAGCAGAAATTAAAAGGATGCTAATGTGTCAATAATTATGCTTAGTGATAACCGGATAGAATATCTTAATTTATGCTACTATGTTATAAGCATGAAATGCTCATATCCAAGTAATTGTTGAAACTTCACCTTCAGCAAATGAGAAGATAAGGAAAGAAGATATTCATAATTAGAACTGAGAAGATAAGGAAAGAAGATATTCGTAATTAGAACAGAGAAATTAAGGAGATTAAAGGTAGAATATCTGATAAAAAACCACTAACACAATAGCAGGGATTAGAAGGATGCTACAGTGTAAATAATTCTGCTTAGTGCTGACTGGATATAATATCTTAATTTATGCTACTATGTTATAAGCATGAAATACTCATATCCAGGTAATTGCTGAAACTTCACCTTGAGCAAGTGAGAAGATACAGAAAGAAGATATTTGTAATTAGAACAGAGAAATTAAGGAGATTAAAGGTACAATGTCTTATAAATAACCACTAACACAATAGCACAAATTAGAAGGATGCTACTTGTAAATAATTTTACTCAGTGCTAACTGGATAGAATATCTTAATTTATGCTACTATGTTCTAATTCCTGCTATTGTGTTGAATATTCTTTAATCCACATAGCATAAAAATGAAATCATGGTCTTTTAACTTTATGCGATTGTGCTAGGGAGATTACTGTAGGTCGGCTGTAGGTCAAATGTCTACCTTATGTGCTATTGTGCTTTTGCGTTAAATATTGTGTCAGAATTTAGCTTGAAGACAACTTCTTGCCATGTGTCAGCATTGAGCTGTAAATAATTATAATTAGTACTAACAAGACTTTACTTAGTACTATCTAGATAAATAATTATTGGATCTAGGGATGAAGAAACACTATGTAAGAGCATAAAAAGATAATAAATGACCATAAAATTATAAAACACATAGAGGTGAAGTCAAAGATTAGCACATTAGCAGCTAAGAAGAAGAGAGAAAGAGGTGCTAAGGTTTTTTCTCTTCTCTACCATTCCTTTGTCAGATAGATGGTCTCCACGGCTAAACTCCAATATAATAAGCAAGTAAAAGTCTTCCTATACCTTACCACTTTAACCTGAAATTTGCGCTCATATAAAAACAATCATTAGATAGGTTAATGCTCACCAGTTGCAAAAGAGAGGAAGCAATGTTAGGTTATCATTTCCTGTCTTTTCTATCGTTGCTTCATCGGCTACATGGTCTGTAGTCAAACTGGGAAGGCGGGATGCCAATAGAAAAGGCATACAAACCTTCCTATATCTTGATAAAGAATGCAAGGAGGTCTCCACCCATGTTAACTTGTTCTTTTCCATGTATTTACACTTGTTAGCATGTTTCATTCACTGCACAGTTCATTTGTTCATTGAGGCTCATGTTAGTACGTTTTCAGATAATTGGAAGCCTCTGTTCTTATTCATATTATTCTCTTCTTTCAGCTGCTACTTCAGGCATATTTCTAGGTCCATTTTCTCCTCATCTTGTTACACATAGAGAAAAGGAAAGCCATCAGTTAAATTTCAATACTATGAACTTCTATAACTCTACTTTCTCCGCTTTCTTCATCTTATACCACATGTCTAGGTGACAGTGTACATTGAAAGTTATGCGTCCACTTGCTCCTAATTTTGTCTTACACAATAAAAGTGCTTCCTTGTCATTTAAACTTCAATAATATGACTTGCTATAACTGCACATTTGTCGTTTGTGTACATCTGACATCATATATACACGACACATTATACATATTATTTCCTTTTTTTTCGCAACCTATAACTGTTAGTCTCGACAAATAGGCTACGAGATAGTTCAGCTTGTAAAGACGCTTATATACTCCTAGTCACAATGCAAGCTAAAGGGAATTGAGAGGCAAATATATCATCATCAAAAGGTAAAGATGTTCAAAAGCTTTATTATGTTACTACCATAATATCATCATGCGGCTACCTATAACTTTCACATCTCTGACCTCTATCTAAATTCTACGTATAGGAAAACGCCAACTTCGAAGAGAATATCAGAGAAATTATTATGCAAATATGAGCTCTGATAAAAAAACTGCCTTGCTCCAACGTAAAACAGAATATTACCACTTCAAAGAAAATTATTGGCTCATGCTCACAGCATCCAGTTATCGGTATTGCTTTGTTCAAGTTTTTCCTACCCAAATAAGCATAGGATGCGTTACATAGTTATTTCAAGTACCTACTCATGTAAATAGGCATATAGAATTCATAATATCATAAATTTAACATCCCCAGGAGACAACTCTTCAGTGGTAGTGCGTAATTCAACGCCATTTACGAGAGACATATCAAAGGAGAACTCTTTTGCACTTCAAAATTTGACGGCTTCTCCTCTCTGTATTGGTATGTTCACTTGCTTTAGATTTGATTGCTCTTTATAATTCCTGCAATATACCTAAAATAAAATTTCAAATATCTCCATGTTCTCCACCATTTTCCTCCTCGCTTTCCATTCATGCTCTTAACTACGACAAAGCAAGTGGCATATCCGATGTTTCTCCTCCTGCAAATACATCAGCTGAATATAGTAAGCTAATCTCATTATTATATTCACTATAAAATTCTTACATAATACTTCTAATGTATCTGAAATTAATAGCAGCAATTGTCCACCCTAAAGAGGGTGACAAAATCCTAACCATGGTATACCAAATTTTGCCCTTTCAGTTCTTACAACTCCAACCTTTTGTAAACACTGTAGTGCTACACTTTTTTCCTATGAAGCCCTTGGTTTCTGTTGTTGTAATGGACAAGTTCGGCTTACTATAAATTCCTCTCATCCACATCTTATGATCTTGATGTTATATACTACTAAAGAAGGTCTTCATTTCCATCAATATATACGAGCATACAAATAATATGTTCGCTTTCACTTCACTTGGTGTAAATGTTGATTCTAACATCAGAAGAAACCACAAAGGTTGCTATACATTCAAAGTTCAAGGGCAGCTATATCATTATATTGTGATTTAACTCCAACTATTGGCGGCCCTCGGTATCTACAGATTTATTTCATTCTAAACTTCGATAGACCCGACTCCAAAATGCGTTTCTCGTCATTCTAAAACTTAGTTGCACAAATATTTCATTCTAAACTCATCGAAGTGAAGAACAAAATTGTCAAGAAGGAAATATTTGGTCCCGTAGTTGCTTTTGTTTATGTCATAGAATTCCAGAAAAGATGCCTCCCCCATGCACACTTCTTAGTTATTTTGAGGCCTTGACACAAGATACACAACTCAAATGACTTTGATATATTTGTATGTGCTAAAATTCCAAATAAAGATGAATGTCCACATCTTTACAATGTTGTGATCAATCATATGATGCATGAACCATGTGTGCTTTGAAGCCTCATAATGTATGCATGAACATGAACACCAAAGGCCACTGTAAAAATAATTATCCTCGGCCTTTCTCTGATTCCACATGTCGTCACTATTTTTATCCTATATATCAGAGAAGAAATACTGGAAGAAGTGTATATCCTCGTAAAGCAACATGTCATAATGGCTGGGTTGTACCATACAATCTGTACTTGCTTGCTAAATTTAATTGTCATATCAATGTCGAGATTTGCTTCTCTATAAAGGCCATCAAATACTTGTATAAGTATATATATTATATATAAAGGCCTTGATCATGATCGTGTCTTATTCCAAGTAGTCAGCCAAGAAACAAATGTTTCAATAGATGAAATCAGCCAATTCAAAGTGCTCGATGAATCAGCTTGGTGTATTTTCAGGTTATCGCTAGATTATATTTCACCATCTGTTGACTCTTCACCTTCATTTCCTAACCTACAATCAGTAGTCCTTCACGCAACAGATAATCTTGCTCATTTAACGTCAGATGATGAAACTTCACATACAATGTTAACTGAATTTTTTAAGATTAATCAGCTGAACAAAGATGGCCCTAGGTACTTCTATTCCGAATTCCTTGAACACTACGTATGGAATTATGGGTATCGAACATGGAACTAAGACATCAGCGTTTCTCAGTTGGTCGCATAAGTGAACTCTACTATTTGCGTTTACTTGTTCTTCATGTTAAAGGTCCCACTTCATTCCACGCATTTAAGACTGTAGACGGAGTATTTCATTCATTATATCGAGCAGCTACACAGGCATACGGGTTACTAAAAGGAGACAACGCTATTGAAGAATGTCTTCAAGAAGCATCTACTTTTCAGACGCTTATGTGCTACGCCGGCTCTTGCGACACTTCTTGTACATTGCAAGATTGGCGACACTTCTTGTACATCACAAGTTTGGCAACCCAAGACTTTTATCAGAAAAGTTCTTCACTCGTTATCTGAATATTTTCAGCGCACATATGGCTCAAATGAGAAACTTGTTCATTACAAAATGATCACAAGTATAGCACAATGTATTGAGTCAATGGGAAAACAACAAGCTGATTTTGATTTACCTTTGGTGTCGTACGAAGATATTCAACTACGCAAAGAAAGTAAAAGATGTTGAAGAGGAATTAAACACTCATATTTCTCCTGAGGACATACTTGTTGTATCAAAGCTAAATGCATGTCAAATGGAAGCATACAAGATCATTATGAAACACGTTCGTGACCAAGAAGCTACTGCCTTCTTCATTTATGGACCCGGTGGAAATGGAAAACATACTTGTGTAAGGCTTTCTTAACTATTGTTCGATCTGAAGGATTCATAGCTCTAGCCACTGCGTCCTCTGGAATTGTTGCATCCAATTTACCTGGTGATCAAATGGAACACTCACGTTTCAAAATTCCTCTTGAGAATAAGGAAATCCTCTCTTACAAGGTCGATAAACAAACATCAACAGCAACTCTTATTAAACATGTACGTCTTATAATTTGGGATGAAGCATTCATGGCACTACGACAAAATGTTGAGACAGTTGAAACCATGTTATGAGACATTTGCATTGATGACATCTCATTCAAGGGAAAGGTTATGGGTTTTGGAGGTGACTTTCGGCAGGTGCTCCCTATTACACCTAAAGGAAACCATGAAGAAGTTGTTGTATGTGGAGCCTGATTTCAATCCAGAGACGTTGTTACAATGAGGTAGTGACCCGAAAGCAAGTTTTTGTGAGGTTGTCCCACATTACTTAAGGAAAGAAGGTCACAACTTAGCCCAAGTATATAACTGTTTTGCCCCACATTGGTTATTTAGAGAAAGATCACCTCTTAGCTCTAAATAAATATACATGGTCTTGTATTGTTTTGGGTCAAGAGAGAAAACCACAACATAAAGTGGGGGTTAAAATTTTGGTTGTAACGCTGCTGAATAGTGAAATCGAAATCTGGTCATACTCCGGGGACGTAGCCATATTGGTGAACCTCGTAATTCTTGTGTTGTGCGTTTGGTTTATTTTAAATTTCTCGTTTCTTTTTTCTTCAATATATTGCTTCGTAGTCGCTGCGTTTCGTAACAACTAGTACCAGAGCTTGGGTTCGAGTCTTACTCACATAGGTTCTATTTTTGAGTGGGAGCAATGGCCGAAGAACGTAAAGGAAAGATCGAGAAGTTTAATGGTATGAATTTCCAGTGGTGGAAGATGCAAGTTGAAGACTACTTGTATCAGAAGGATCTGTATCTACCGCTGGTGGGAGAGAAACCTGAAGCGATGAATGCGAGTGAGTGGGCGATTTTGGACAGAAAGGCGCTGGCTACAATAAGACTTAGCCTAACCCCACAAGTAGCATTCAATATCTCCAAGGAAAAAACTACTGCTGCTGTGATGAAAGCATTGGAGAAATTGTATGAAAAACCTTCTGCTTCGAATAAGGTATTTCTCATGAAGAAACTGTTTAATATGAGAATGTCTGAAAATGGTTCTATTGTTGATCATTTAAATGATTTTAACGGTGTTACAAATCAATTGGAATCTGTCGGCATTAATTTTGATGATGAAATTAGGGCTTTATTGTTTCTGTGTTCACTGCCTAATAGTTGGAATAACTTGGTGACGACAGTGAGTGATTCTACTATCTCTGGAACGCTAACACTTAATGATGTTGTGAGTTCTGTGATGAATGATGAAATGCGGAGAAAGACAATTGGTGATGGTATATCATCTAGTACTGCTTTGTCCGTGGAATCCAGAGGTAGACAGAATAACAAGCAGAATAACAGGGGAAGAAGTCCTACAAGAGGAAGATCAAAATCAAGAGGCAAGTCGAAGTCCAAAGGGAGAACCATAGTATGCTGGAATTGTAATAAGGAGGGTCATAAGAAGAATGATTGTACAGAACCAAAGAAGAAAAAGGGAGCAGGGGGAAGACAAGGTGATGATGAAGGGGCAAACATGGTAAGTTCAAACGAACGGACATATGACGATTTATGTCTTTCTGCTACAGTGGATGATAATTCCAAAGTGTGGTATGTAGACTCAGGAGCCTCGATTCATTGTACACCTCATAGGGATTGTTTCAGTGATTATGTTCATGGTGATTATGGACATGTGACTGTCGGGAATGGATATCGGTGCAGCATTGTTGGAAAGGGAAAAGTCAAAATTAAACTGTCAAATGGAGGAACCCTAATTTTGAATGATGTTAGACATATTCCAGAACTGCAGAAGAACCTGATATCCGTCAGCGGGTTGGATCGTGAAGGCTATTTTGTGGCATTTGGTGAAAAACAGTGGAAGGTGACCAAAGGGTCAATGGTGGTAGCAAGAGGAGAAAGAGTAGGAACCCTATATACTCTTTCAGGTACCCATAACCACTCTATCTCTTTGGCTTTTACAGAAAATCAGAGAACCACATTATGGCATCACAGGTTGGGACATTTGAGTGAGAGTGGTATGAAAATTCTGCACTCAAAGAATGCATTGCCAGGGATGAAGAACATTCAGTTGGATTTCTGTGAGGGTTGTGTCTATGGAAAGCAAAAGCGGGTCAGTTTTCGGAAGGATGGTAAAGAGAGGAAGACTGAAAGACTGGAGTTAGTTCATACGGATGTTTGCGGACCTACTACAGTAAAGTCTCTTGGAGGTAATTTCTACTTTGTTTCTTTTATAGATGATGCTAGTAGAAAGACCTGGATATATGCCATCAAACAGAAATCTGATGTTTATCACACTTTTAAGAAGTGGAAAGCTCTTGTTGAGAATGAAACAGGGAACAAAGTAAAATGCCTAAAATCTGACAATGGGGGTGAGTATCGTGATGGAGGGTTCCAAGAATATTGTTCTAATAATGGTATCAGGTTAATAAGAACTGTTAAGAGGACACCTCAAGAAAATGGCTTGGCAGAGAGGATGAATCGAACCATCATGGAACGAGCAAGGTGTATGAGAATACATGCTGATTTACCTCTACAGTTCTGGGCAGCAGCTGTGGATACTGCCGTATATTTAATTAACAGAAGTCCAGCCAGTGCTCTCAATGGTGGTATTCCTGAAGAAGAATGGTCAGGTAAACCAGTAAATTATTCTTTTCTGAGAGTTTTTGGATGTATTGCTTATGCTCATATTGATAAAGAGGAAAGGAAGAAACTTGACTCTAAATCTCAGAAGTGTGTATTTATTGGATATGGAGGTGATGAATATGGTTATCGTTTGTGGGACTACGAACATAACAAAATCATCAGGAGTAGGGATGTCATATTCGATGAATCACGGTTGTATAAGCATAGGTTACAAGAACATGGAATTGAAAGAGAAGACAAGGAATACATGGAACTTGATGAGCCAGAAGATGGACGGATACCCAGGATAGAAAGTCCAGAAGTCCTTGATGAGACAACTGATACTGAAATTGGAGCTGGTGATCAACAACAAGTGCCTGAAACTCTTAACCTCAGAAAAAGTAGTCGGGTAAGGAAAGCTCCTGACAGACTTTGTCTTCCCCTCGATTATATTTTGTATACTGATTCTGGTGAGCCAGAATGTTATCAAGAAGCGATACAGGATAAATCCAGGTTACAGTGGGAGCAAGCCATGAAAGATGAGATGGCTTCACTTGAGCAAAACCAAACTTGGGATTTGGTAAAGCTCCCTGCAGGTAAAAATGTTCTATACAATAAATGGGTATACAGGATTAAAAATGAAGCTGGAGGAACAAAGAGATACAAGGCAAGACTAGTTGTGAAAGGGTATCGGCAGAGGAAAGGTATTGATTTCCAAGAAATCTTCTCTCCTGTTGTGAAGATGACTTCAATTCGTACGATATTGAGCATTGTAGCTATAGAAGACTTACATCTGGAGCAGCTGGATGTTAAGACAGCATTTCTCCATGGGGATTTGGAGGAAGAAATCTACATGCATCAACCAGAGGGGTTTGAAGTCAAGGGTAAGGAGGGAATGGTTTGCAGGTTGAAGAGGAGCTTGTATGGCCTAAAACAAGCTCCTAGACAGTGGTATTTGAAGTTTGACAGTTTCATGAAGCAGACAAACTTCACTAGATGCGACTCTGATCACTGCGTTTATTTTCAGAAGTTTAATAGTGAAGATTTCATTATTTTAACTTTGTATGTAGATGATATGCTTGTAGCAGGTTCAAGCATGGGAAGGATTAATGAACTCAAGAAGAAGTTGGCAAGTAATTTCTCTATGAAGGACTTGGGAGAGGCAAAACAACTTCTTGGCATGAGGATAACCAAGGACAGAAAACAGAAAAAGTTATGGTTGTCACAGGAAGAGTACATTGAAAAGGTTTTGAGGAGATTTAACTTGCATGCCTCTAAACCTGTGATGACTCCTTTAGCAGCCCACTTCAAGCTTTCAAAGGAGTTGAGTCCCAAGAACAGGGAGAATGAAGAATACATGGCACAGGTACCGTACACCTCTGCTGTGGGAAGTCTCATGTATGCCATGGTCAGTACAAGGCCGAATATTGCACATGCAGTTGGAGTTGTGAGCAGATTCATGACAAACCCAGGAAAGGAACATTGGCAAGCAGTGAAGTGGATTCTCAGGTATTTGAGAGGAACATCCAGGTTCTGCTTATGTTTTAAGGGTAATAACATAGATGTGCGAGGCTATGTAGATGCAGACCATGGCGGTGATAGAGACAACGGGAGAAGCACCACGGGATATGTTTTTTCTGTAGGAGGGACTGTAGTAAGCTGGATCTCTAAGTTACAGAAGATTGTTGCATTGTCTACAACAGAAGCAGAATATGTTGCTGTGACAGAAGCAAGCAAGGAAATAATTTGGCTTCAGAGGTTGTTGACAGAGTTGGGATATGGGCAAGTAGATTGTAAGTTATGGACTGATAGTCAGAGTGCAATACATCTTGCCAAGAACTCAGCATTTCATTCGAGGACCAAGCATATTCAGTTGAGGTATCACTTTATACGATCTCTGTTAGAGGATGGACAACTGAACTTGGAGAAGATTGAAGGCAACAAGAATCCCGCGGATATGTTAACGAAGGTGGTTGACAGGCAAAAGTTGAGCTTATGCTCAACTTTGATTAGTCTTCGTTGATGCTTCTTGGATGAGTATGACCAGCATTTGTGTGGAGTTTCAGCATTGGGTTGTATCAGTCTCCAAGTGGGAGATTGTTGTATGTGGAGCCTGATTTCAATCCAGAGACGTTGTTACAATGAGGTAGTGACCCGAAAGCAAGTTTTTGTGAGGTTGTCCCACATTGCTTAAGGAAAAAAGGTCACAACTTAGCCCAAGTATAAAACTGTTTTGTCCCACATTGGTTATTTAGAGAAAGATCACCTCTTAGCTCTAAATAAATATACATGGTCTTGTATTGTTTTGGGTCAAGAGAGAAAACCACAACATAAAGTGGGGGTTAAGATTTTGGTTGTAACGCTGCTGAATAGTGAAATCGAAATCTGGTCATACTCCGGGGACGTAGCCATATTGGTGAACCTCGTAATTCTTGTGTTGTGCGTTTGGTTTATTTTAAATTTCTCGTTTCTTTTTTCTTCAATATATTGCTTCGTAGTCGCTGCGTTTCGTAACAGAAGTCACTAGTAACAGCCTTCTTATGTCTACTATTTGGCCAACGTTCATAAAGCTACACTTAACTGAAAATATGCGTGCATTTCATGATCCTATGTTCTCTGAATTCCTTCTACATGTTGACAATGGGACACATTCAAATATAAATGGTGAAGATATTGCCAATCCTGAAGAAATGGTTATTCCCTATAACCAAGACACTAAGGGTCTGTTTGAAATTACTTACAGTTTTGGTTTTCAGTTTCTAAAAAAACAAAAATCAAAATCAATTTAGTTTTTTGTTTTTTTACAAAAACAAATAGGTGATTGATTAGCCAGTTTTATTTTGAGTTTTTTCTTTACCATTTTTGGTGGTGGGGTGGTGACGGTTGGGCAAATTATGGATTGTGCGACGGTGATGAGGTGGTGGCGTTGCTTGAGGTCCTATTGATTGTCCATGACATCGGGGTGAAGATAGTGGGTTGAGGTCTGATTCATTGTCGAAGGCGTGGGTTGGCGACAAGGGGTCAGATCCATGGGTGACGATGACAGTAGGGTGGTGGTGCTAAGGCAGATCTATGGGTGGTAGTGGCGAGAGTGTGGCGGTGGTGTGGCAGACCTGTGGTTGTTGGAGATGCAGGTTGGCGACATGCAGCCAGATCCGTGGGTGGCGATGACGGTAGGGTGGCGGTGCTGGAGCAGATCTGTGAGTGGCAGTGGCGAGAGTGTGGCGGTGGTGTGGCAGACCTATGGTTGTCAACAGTGATAGGGTGATGACGGCGATAGGGGCAGATTCGTGGGTCATGACGGTGATAGGGTGACGACAGGGCAGATTTAGCCAATGGAAGGAAGTTCTAGTGGTGGTGGAGCTCTGTGTTTGAGGGGATTTTCTTAAAATGATGCTCATTTTTTGCTTCTAACAAAATTTGAATGTTGGATCTCAAAACAAAAATCAAAACTGGAAACCCAAAACTCTAAAATGGAGCTTTCAAAAATAGTCATGTTTTAAAAACTGGTTTTCAAAACTGAAGGAGAAAAAAATGAAAAATGTATGTCAAATGGGTTTTTTTCTCCAGTTTACAAAACTGGAAAAAAAATTGCTAAACGCTACCTAAGTCTATTCCTGACTTAATTAGCAACATCTTTCCCGGCTTAAAAAGTCAACCCTTCGACATGACATCAATGACTAACAAGGCAATCCTTACCCCAAAGAATGACTTTGTTGATGAGATAAATAATGAGATAATTTCACAAATATCAAGCACCGTTTAAAATACAACAGCTTCGATCGTGCCATTGATGACAATGATCAGAACTACTAAGAAGAGTTCCTCAATACATTCACACCAAATGGGATACCTCGTCACTGCATATCCTTCAAAGAAAATTTCTCCGTTATGTTGTTGTGCAACCTAGATCCATCCTCAGGCTTATGTATTGGAACTCGGCTTATTTGCAAGGGATTCAAACCTAAGGTCATCCTCACAGAAATTTCTTTAGGACATTACAAAAGTAACAATACATTTATTCCAAGAATTCCTTTGCGTCCGCCCCCGAGTGAAAAATATCCATTTCAATTTGAGAGAAAGCAGTTCCCTCTACGGTTAAGCTTCGCGATGACAATAAACAAAGCACAAGGATAGACATTAGACAAAGTTGGCATTCACTTACCTGAACATGTCTTCTCTCATGGCCAACTATATGTAGCTCTCTCTAGAGCTAAACATGCCGCTGATGTGAAAATGGTTATAAAACCCCCATTAGACCATGAAGGGACATACCATCATACTAAAAATATGGTCTACCAAGAACTCTTAGCCCTAACGTACGTACTGATAAATAAATACACCTTCGATTGTCATATATTTTTATTGATTGTGCATTGGTGTTATTTCCAGCACATTACTCTTGAAAACATATTCAGTTGCAAACTTATTGCTTTTTAATAAACTCATTTGGCAGGAACATCACGACCTCACCTTCAGTAGCCAATAAGGATAACACAAATGATAGTGCCACTCTCAAACAGCATGTATTGTTTCCCTCTATTTCATTTCTTTACTTCTTATACAAAGCCACAACAATGTATGTTCTGTCAATTTTTAGAGTACTAAGTGATGTAAGCATTTCACTAACTATTAATGACGAGAATATAGAAGAAATGCGTATACTTAATTAGAGGCATCAACGACGAAATCAACAGTAACTTGGTCTCGCTGTCACAACCCTATCAGCTATGAAAATGGCAAGGAACTCAATCTTAGCTGAAACTAGCTTCACAAGGGGTTAATATATGTGTGCCTCCATTTTACTTGCATATCTTATTCCATATTTACTTTTCCACCACATAAAATGACTATAAAATGCAAATATGGCGGACTTCAGTGCCCAACCATATCCACCCCCATAACTGATTAAACTTATATATCACAAATGCTTCCATGTGCATATTCTCAAATCAAATAGTTTACCCTTTTTCCTCAAGTATCTCATACAATTAGCAATTACTAAACCCTTCAAACAACTCCTGGAGTAATTTCACTCTTCAATTATCTTGGGGCAAAGGGTGACTCCCATGGAATACAAAAAATACTCTTATATTCAACGTGGCATCTAAAATATGAACCATGTATACTCTCACCTATAAAGTTCCAAATTGTTACATCTTGTTTCTTTTCCAACTTCTTTGACGCACTTTTTACTTGAAACTATATTAACAATAAATGTGAGTTATACCAAAACGCAATCAATTGTATAAACTCTAACTGAAAACATTCCAGTAGAGTTATGTCATACTTCATATATCTATAAGCAACAATATGCATATCCTCATACTCAGTTTACCAACAGTTAAAGATAAGATCTTTCACAACATACATGGCAACCACTCATATGATGTTACAACAAATGGACGACAGGACCAGGCTGTGGAACGCAAAACTTCGTGTCATGGAAAAGAGGCATGCCTAAACATCCGTATCAGGCACAATACAATTTCAACGCTACATACTTGTTGACGAAAAGGTGAATTCCTTATTATATGATATGCTATCATGTACATTCCTATGTTTCTCATTCTTTCGGCATCAACTACAGGGCACAAAAATTCAGGCAACAACATTTGACGCTGATAATCCTGCATTCAGCGGTATATTGGTCATTGATAAAAGTTACTTCTTCATGAACGGAACTATACAAAGAGCTCCTATTAAACCACACATAGTTGATAATGACTATGTCATCATCCTCAATTCAAGTATTTCCATAGAGAATGTGAATGAGGCCAGCAATGCAGTAGCACACATGTACAACTTCGTCTAGCTTTTAGATGTTATCAAGTACAGTAGAACAGCCAACACGTTCGGTATGAATCTACTCCTTCCTTGTACGAGTTGATACTCAAATCTTAAACACCTCTTTCTTTCTATTTAACAGACATTCTCGCAATTGCTATTGAGGTACTATCGATAAAAACTATGACATTTCGTTTCTCTGAACGTCTAGGACGCCATTGAGATATCATTATGCTTGATCAAACGTACATTTTTACATAAACTTATGAAATCACTGGCTAAATACTCAATTCCCTTTTTTCCAACAACTTAAACTATAGTCTTTGTAGATTTAAACCAATCAGGCTAACAACCTGGAACGAATTCGTTTCAGATGAATGTGAACAAATAGCTGCCATAGTCAATGATTTTCCGATCATACTTGCCACCAACGTCAAAGCTACTCCGTACAATGGTAGGCATCGGATTATTTATTGACGAAAAAAAATTGTAGTGGTACTAAAACATTTTGTTTTCTGCCTCCTACAGGTTTGTCGTTATCAACAACCCCATCGTCAACAATCGACATAAACAAAGACATACCTGAAATCATTTGCCTGTAAACATGGTAAGTCTCGTATGCAGAGCATTACTTGCATATTATGATTGAGAATAACAATAAAACCTCACTTGATTTCCACGTGTTGGCATATTATGATCGAGGCAAAACAAAAACAGAACTGTCATCCACAACATTCAAACTTCCAAACAGTATCTTGCGGATCTCACAGCCCAAGAACATACTAGCCATGATCCCACTAATGAAGCATGAAGCAGCCAGTTTGTTGTTACACCACTTGCCAAATCATCAGAAAAGGTTAGCTACCAAATCTTTGCTAAGTACACTGTCTTGCCATGGTTGGCTCTTGCTAATACACTGTCTTTGTATTACAATCATGGGATTGCACCAGTAACAGAAAAACTTGCCATCACTATCATCATCAAGTTAAGAAAATATGGTATCTTGAGTAATTACTTGTTCTGTATGAATATTCATGTACATTGACATCATCCATTTTTGTAGTCCTGACTATTGCATGTGTCTACATTTTCTATCATCTTTTTGTACGGTGTTGAACTCTACTGCGTACTTGGCCATGTCAGCTACAAGCTAAAACATATTTTGTTTAATGCACTACGATTATTCTGTTTGTTATTGGCTCTTAGTTATTTTTCTTTATCTTCTCATAACAACGTGCGTCTCATAAGCTCTTAAGCTCAGCTTTAGTAGAAGTATGTTTCTTTATCTCAGTTCAGTTACTATTGTTCTTAACCAAGCAAAATGCGACATGGGTGAAAGCCAATATCAAAGCAACTACTCTTGCATGCAATAAATGCAATCGTTCAACCAGTGAAAAAATTGAAACCACTTTCACTTACAGCTGCTCATCCGAGGGCTCCATTGTTGTACCCAAGTAAGTTATAATCAAATTAACATCAGCTCTTATCGTACTTCACACACATACTTACTTCTCACACACCAACATTGTACACAGATGCAGGATCCAGTGCAAACTCATAGACAATACTGGAAGTCTACCACAAATAATCTTCGAAAACAACGCAAAGAGAGTAATTGGAAAGACTGTTGAACAGGTGGCTAACATGGACACAAAAGAACGCAATAAAATCCTTGCAAGCATCAACTTTTGAGCTTTACACAAGGAATATCTTATCTAACTAGCACCGCCTGTCTACAATCAATCAACATCTTTTCTAACCAAATGGAACGTCAAAGAAATTGAGGATATCTGACTCCACAATGTCATCCAGGAAGAAAACAAAAAGGAAGACAATGTAGATTGTGTAAATATGATAACTATAATGCGTGTGTTATTTAATAACTAAGGGACTAATTGCAACATCTCGTATGTAGATAACATGTAAAAATTAATGCTGTGTAATCTTCTTGGTTGTAAAAACCCTAAAGTTAACATATACAATTACATATACATCTGCATAAAGTAACCCACGCGCAATGCGCGTGGGGACCCTACTAGTATCGATAAAAGCGGAACATACAAGAAAAAGTAATTTCATTGGGATTTTAGGGCTAAAGCCAGCACATAATACTGCATACTTGCTTAATCTAACCCTTAGACCTTAGTCCTTAGTCGTTAACAAAAACCAAAAAAAAACAGTAAGGTTTAAACCGGCGACGAAAATAACTTAATAACAACCCCCCACCCCAAAACCTAATCAGCAAAATACTAAGAACAGTGTCCAGCCTTTTAACAACAATAAGAAAAGGAGAGACAGGGCCTAACACTACAAACAAGAAAGCCAACAACCTAAAAAAGAAAAGAAAGACAACACAAACAAAAAAACTCAAGAGGCCGCATGATCAAGAGTGAACCCGGTACCCTTTCGAAACTATAGAACAAGAAACTTGCAAAGAGCACTTGCATTGTCACAAACTCCACAACCACTACATCACACCAATGAGACACTGCCACTAAAAGGGAAGATGTATAGACAACAATTACAGAAGGCAAAACCAAGAAGGAAAGAGGTCCGAAGTATCCCACCTCACCTCACAACACCCGCACCAAACCACACCACTCTCATCCTCCCACCCCCCCCCCCCCCCCCAAAGCGAAAAAGTAAAGAAAACTAAAGCACATGCAAGAGCTGGACCAAATAGCCTCAACCCCCTGCCCCTCCCTCTAGAATCACCCGCAAATAAACTGCTACCGGCGAGCTACCTAGACCCCCATCTCAACTAACACGTCACCGGCATAGACTTTTGGTGTTTGAATTATTGACCTCAAATAGACTTTAAGAATATCATATTCAAAAAAAATGGTGGTCAAAAGATGGAGGTTGACCTCAAATAGACTCCGAATAATGGGTCTAAGCATGTTCCACGACCAAGGCGAGGTGTGCATGGTGTGGGGAAAAGATGGAGTAACGCTGAGGGCGTGATAATGTGATAGAGAGCCAAGGGGTGCAATTGTATAAGTTGCGCGGTGCGTAGGTGCGGCAAGATATATGTGATGCCAAAGGCACACTCAGTGGCGCCAGTTCGAGATGGATAAGTGTCGTGCAGGGCACATGACACGGTGACGGTCCATGGGGAAGGAATGTTAGGGGTATGTATGACAGAAAGCGCCACTCAAGCACGGCAACGGGTGTCGCGGAGATGGGTGTCGTTTCGGGGGCACATGACGCAGAGACAGCGCTCGACTGAGGCGCTGGGCGTCGTGGAGATAAGCGTTATACCTGGGGCACGTGACGAGGAGGCAGCGCTCAGGCGCGGTCGGGTGTAACGGGGGGCGGGGAGGAGCCCCCATAAAGATTGCAGGTGCACAATGGTGAGTACTTTGAGAAAGCCAACGGAGCTCCCCTTTGTGGAAGACCAAGGCCAACCCATATAGGTATGGGGCCGAGGCCGACCCCTAGTGAGGAAGGCTAACACCGACCCTTCGGGAGGGAGGTCAAGGTAGATTCCAACCCCTTACGGGGAGCGTCTCAAAGTTCATAAGTTAACGAGAAAAGAGAAGAAGAAGAAAAAGGAGAAACTGAGAAAGTGCGCGTGACTTGATCGTGCGCATTGCTCTGGTTGGTTCATGCGCACTGAACATTACTGTTGAAAATATTGATGTGTCACGAAAAATGAGTTCCACGGGCGGTCAATGGTGCGACCAATATGGGTTGGTAACTCATATTTTGTTCATCATTGTAAAGTAATGCTTATGTTTTTTATTTTTTTTCTTGTTTGATCTACTTTTTTTTTTTTTTTTTTTGGTTTGACAAAAAAAAATTCCTCTTTTTTTTCAGTTTTTAAAAACTGAAAAAAAAAGGAGCGTTTGGTAACCATTTTTTTTTCAGTTTAAAAACCAGTTTTAAAACTGAAGAGTAAAAAAAAAACTCAAGAAACTGGTTTTTTTTTTCACTTTTGGTCTTTTTTTCTTAGACCACCACCCTCCCACCGCCGGCAGCCACCTCAGGCGACCACCGCCGGCCGCCGGAGACTGCCGGCAGCCACCTCCGGCCACCATCACCACTGCTACACCCCACCACCGCCACCGCAAACCACCAAAAAAAAAGTCAAAATAAAAAGGGTTACCAAACACCAAAAAAAAAAACCTCAACAAAAAAAGGGGTTATCAAACACCCACTTGTTTTTATAAAAAAAAAAATTAAGCTGCTCTTTAAAAAACTGCTCTTTAAAAACTGAAAACCAAAAAAAAAATTTTGTCAAACGAACCCGTACTGTATATAATTGTGTTGTAGATGTAGGTTTATTTGCTTATCCGAGCTGGTCAATCAGTTTGAACAGATATTAAACTTGCAATTCTGAATAAATTTCCATAGAGATTTCTTTCAAATTGTGTGAGATTCATCTATTCTGCAACGTCTTTCCAAAACGGTTAAAGCAACTAAGACATATATCATTAAAATTCTTATGCTACATGGAATCAAATATAACTGTCGAACCCGTTTTGTAAAGACATTGATAGCTGAAAATCAAGCTCAAACTTTAAACTTTCTCTAAAAAATGCGAGATTTAGGGGCCGTTTGACATGGATTTTTTTCCCTCTTTTTTGGCCCAATTTTAAAATTTCTCAAGAAATCCAAAAAGCTAGGGTGTTTGGTGGTTCTTTAATTTTTTAAAAAGCCCAAAACTTTAAAAAGAGTGGCCTGTTTTCCAAAAGAGCTATTAGCTCTTTTTGAAACCAATTTTCACGCGGCCCAGATGGCTGGACTTATGAGGTCTGGACTTCGAGTCTTCCTAGCAACAGAAAATAAGATGGAAAAAACCAAAGAAAACATTAGGGTTCTCATCTCTTCGGCCGAATTGCATCTGGGGGAGTCCACAGCCACCGCTTTGCTCGAATTTCTGGATCGTATCTCATCTCTCACGGGTCCACAGCCACCGCCTCCATCGCCGGTCACCGCCTCCGTCCTTTCTTTCTCCGACGCAGCCACGAACATCGCATCTGGGAGAACATCTCTTCGCTGCGGGGGCTGGGCTGTCGTCACGGTGAAGAGAGGCGTTGCGGCTGTGTTGCTGTGACGGCGAAGAGAGGTCCGACGGCTTGGCTGTCGTCACTTTCAGTTTGAGGTGCGGCGGCGGCATGGATGACCGACGGCGGGTTTGGGTGGTTCACTGGCGGGACTGGGTCGTCCTGATTCTCATGGGTTTGCCGTGGGTTTGTATCGCCGGTTGTGATGTCCACTGACGGCGGACAACGGTGGCCCGATTTGGGTGTCGGCGGTAGTCTTGGCGCCGGTGGTCAGTCTACACTTGTTTAGGATTAAAATGAGTTAATGTTGGTTTAATTATGTTTAATAATGTTGGTTGTTATTCATTGTAATGTTGGAAAATTATGTTTAATTATTTGTAAGACATTGTAATATAGTTGCTTAATTACCTTTAATAATGTTTAATTATGTAAAAATGTATATTAAAAAAAAATAAACCCAAAGAGTTGTCCTGTCAAATGGTTGCTCTTTTCAGCTTTTTTAAAAAATAAACTCTGTCAAACAGTCACTACTGGTAAAAAAAAAAATCAGAACTCTTCTCTTTTTTTTTAGAAAAAAAACTGAAAACCGACAGTGTTACCAAACAGACCTTTAGTTTTTCTCCAAATATAAATCGAAAAAGTCTCGGTGTTTATCGAGATTGCCATTTTCGAAGCAATTTTGTGGTTCGAGAACCAATTTTTATGTCATCACATCTTGAAAAAGTCTCGGTGTTTCCTTGCGAAGTTGCAACTGTAAAGTTCTATTCTAATTTGGTCCGTGCTTATGTCATTTGAAGTTACCGTTTCTAGGTGGACCAAATTAGAAGTTACCATTCTAATTATTTGAAGTTACTTGCCATGTCCGTCCTTGCATCATTTTGGTACAATTTAGCAGTGAACTTTTGGTGTTGGTTATACAGCTTGGGTTCCATCATCACATATCATGGCCTCGATGTCCAGAGTTTCCTTTCTCACCGTTCTTCTGTTTTCTTCTCCCCCACTCAGGAGAGAAGAGTAAAATTAGTAGAGATCTCATCTCGCCTACTGAAATGGCCTCGGAAGAAAATTGACGGGACAACAATGTTTTGCTGTTCAAGCAGATGGCAAAGCAACAGTTACTAGACACAACCAACATTAAAACGCAGAAAGGTTGCTCCTTTCTTGCGATAAGCCAATCAATTTGAGCATCAATGCTGCATCCAATTCAACCAATCAAACCATGAAATTTTGCCATATATTTCTCTCCAGTGCCAGCGTAAAAGAGTGGGACTAGCACTAAAAATTGAAGAGATTTCATCTCTATCAAGATCACTATACAAAGAACTATAACATAACGTAGCCGGGCTCTCTTTACCTCTACATGCCACAGCCGATGATTTTACCTAGCTCTGCGACTGGATGCGTATATTGAGTTAGCTGTCACATGTGTTCCTAGATCCTGAATTCTATTAACTCTTGCCCTTTCAATCCGTGCTCGTCGACCAGCTTCCTGGACATGGCGATCATGGTCTTTGATGAACTGGTCCACATTGTTTGATGGGGCAAGCAAAGGACCGGAGAAGTTGATCTTGTTTCCCTTAAACCCATGCCCATGCTGGAAATATTAAACAGAAAGAACCAAGTTTTCAGAAAGAAGTGCACATCATATAAAGACCATGCATAATTGTCTTTGACGTCATTCATGCAAGAGTGGCAAAATATAAAAGGGATGAATAAACGGAAGCACATCAGAAATGCAGCAAGTTTTTACTTGAGACTATCATTTAGATAACGATTATTGATCTTGAAAAATCTCAATCTAAAATTCTTTTGCAAGAGTCTAGTAGGAAGTTGGTGATTGAGGAAAGTAGAAAGTCCACAAAGGAAAGATGATGGATGTTTGGAAACTTTTTAGTCTATTAATATCCTAGACATGGTTAAGAATATGGTTAAGAATATTTAAGCACTCCATGATGAAAAAGCAAATCTTCAGTTTATGATCTTAAAAGTTTTTGTCATGAGACTCACCTGAACTGGTTCTCTTGTACTGGCTCTTCCATTTCCTGTCTGGAAAGAACCAGTGATACTCTGGGTATGATGCTTCTGTTCCTGCTTCCTCATGTGCATTAATTCATCAGAAGGTTCCCCAATCCTACCCACTCTATTTGTTGCTTCTGGATATGAGGGGACAAGTTTATCTCGGTACTCCTCAGACATAAGTGTCCTTGATGCTACTAAGCCAGAGTGTGTTGATAAGTCGGCTCTCGATGAAACAACGGACATGTCGTCATACTTTTTCGCAACAGACATGTCGTCATACTTTTTCGCGGCTTTTGTCCATCCAACCCCTTGAACTAATGGCCCTGAATGGGAAACTCTATTTGAAGGATGTTCTTGAAAATCTTTGTCAACTTCCTTTATAGCTTTTGTTGGTCTCGGAGGATCAATCAGAAAACCGGAAGCAGCTTCCTGCCGATGGGGGTTGAACAGCTCACTTTGGCTCTTTGGATTGGAATGCCCCTGCCGCCTCTGTGATAATATAGAAGTTGTTTAAAGGAGCGGATATACGAAGAAAAAAATGAAAAGAAACAAATACTAAAGGAATGTAAAGCAGTACTTTACTAAGTGAACGAAGGAAATAATTGCTATTGACAGCAAGAGCGTGAACCACAAACAACTAGGGTGTATAGAAACTTGTTCGGATATGAAACTGGACATGTCATAGATTGGATCATTATGATGACGACACATGTTTACAGATATACACATATAAAACTCGACACACTCTTCTAAACTCAAAAAGCATTAATGAGATTTTGCAAGAAAATACTTAACGAGGCAACACTCTTCTCCCCAACAGATGTTAGCCTAGAGGTCGAATATGAGGAATATCCTGGGCTTCGAAATTAGAATCCATTAAAATGGAGAAACAAATGGATCCATACTATCGGTGGCAGCGCCAGGATTATTGGGCAAGCTTAATTCCGTTATGGGGATTTCAAAAAATTAAGGAGGGCAAACATCATTTTGAGCCTCTCTTGCATAGAAAAACTTGCATTTATCACACCATTAAAGTAACGAATTTTCAAGTCACGGTGGGCAATAAAGGGTGGATCCGGCCCTGGATATTAACAACTGAATCAGGATTTGTGATGACTAAAAAAAAGTAGGCACGACATAGCGCTTTCCTTTTTTCCTTCTCCGAAAGCAGTTCAAATACAAGATAGTTTTAGCAAAGAAATTATCAAAACAAACAAAAATTGCTCAAACAGTCGTGCCACATAAATTTGGTGATTCCACTTCTAGCATCCTAGTCAGATAAATAAGGCCTATTATTGTGTCAAAACGTTTCAACGATACGTTAGAACTCCATGCCTATTCTACTACTTATTTTACAATTAATCGCTTTAGGTCAACAAATATAAAGGAAAGTCGAAACAAAACTTTGGCTACAAAAATCTCCCTTCATTAAAAGGTTTTCATCTTTGAACTCCAAGGTCCCAAACCAAATTTGCTCCATTTTGCTTGGCTGGGGAGAGGAATTATCCTTGAGAGGTGGCCTTTTTCCTTATTTGGGAAAGAGTACCTTCTGGGGTGGGTTCCAGTAAGCAAATGCAACGGACTTTACATAAAGCACATCTGCCTCAGAAGCTCGACTTATGAGCCTCAGGTGTTCATGCATGTAAAATTTAATTTCAACAAGAATATGTTATTGAATCAAAATCTTAAAGAAAATGTCACCCTTTAGAACACCCCCCTACAGTTGGGTTCATTAAACACATAACACATGTAAACAATCAATTTTCGCAGGGAATTCAGAGAAAGCACTCCACCTTTACCACTTACACTCCACTTTCGTCATTAAAATTTTTGTGACACTGTGGAATGCCCTATAGTGACATTTTTTGGTCTTTAGAGGCGAAAGTTGAGAGTATATAGAAACAGGGTTGATAACCACAATTTGCCTCATGCCGGCCCTCCCCCCATCCCCAGAAAAGACGAAACGCCACCTTCTGGCTTTGTGGCGACTGAGGAACTCGTAAAGGGAAACTTGATGTTGCAGTAACTCATTCAAGTTGCTATAGTTGAAAGCTACTGTTCAAAAATTTAGTAATCCAACATGAGGTTCAGAGCAATTCACACTTCAAATAGTTACAACTTCTAATCAATCACAATCACTCTAATTTATCTGGTCTTAAGTAAAAACACGAGTCGGTTCGTGGAAATGAACAAGATAAAAGTTCAGGTCCTACCTGCATTGAAGTGACTAACTCAGCATTAGCATCCGGGGCTGGAACTGCCCGAGGCTCTTTAGGACCTGTCATTTCCCCATTGACCTTTTGGCCCCCAACCCCCACTGCTCCTTGCCTGCAAGAATTATTACATCAGCAACACGTAGACTATCTTTCATAGCAAGAAAGTGTTATTAGGTACATATGTATGGTGGAAAAGAAAATGGTGCCAATCCCACCATCATTGCAGTCATATGGAGTTGAAGATCTTAAATCATTAAACTAAATTTATATAAGACCAAAAAGCAAAATTCATAACCGAGAGATGAAGTACAAGGTAGTTCCTTTCAATTGTACACCTAAAAACTTTGCTGAAATATCCCTCACAGAGGACAGATCGAGGTACTAATTGTTCATTTAATTGTTGTCCTTTATAAGAGCTTCGTATATATATGACCAAAGTTATGTCACAAATTAGGTATCATGAGTACTTTTGCGAATTAAGAAGAATAGAACCGTAGATAATGACATATTAGAAATTTTAGAGCAAGCACCTTCTAGCTTCTTCATCACGCAATTTTGCATCAATCTCTTTGCTGGGAGGATATTTAGGCAAACTTGAGGGATCACAAGCATGTGGTAGTGTCGTGAAGAACTGCCATAAGAACCATATATATTGCTCATGATATAATGTAAAGAAAAAAATTGATTAGCAATTGCTTGAATGTATGAGCTTATGGACCGAAATAACATTAGAATGAGTGTAACTTTCCATAATTGCCAACCATGAGTGCATGCCGAAAAAACTCGAGACAACTAAAAGCAGAACTCGACATAAAACACAATCTCAAGAGCTATCAAACAATGCTTCAACTCCATTCAATCCAAATCTATAACAGGTGAAAGTAAAGATATGACACATAACTTATCCAACTGTTCTATGATCTAACTACCAAAAACCCTACAAAACAACCATGGAAACCACTCAGAAGACAATTTAGAACGTGTATCACTTCAACATTTACCACAGCATCTTGATCTTACACAGCTATCAAAAGTAATCCATTTGAACCATGGACCAATTGAAGCTGACCTCTGATTTGCTAGCTCAATATACGGTCCCAAAAGTTACCGGATCAAAGTCAGATATGACACAAATAACATTAGGTTGATGGAAAAGCTAATCCAATTCTCTTGCACTAACCACTACCGCCTTCTGTGAACATGCCATTGCAACCGCATTGACCTCAGCAATCGTAATATAAGAATTCACGGTCTCGTAACTTCACGAAATTACTTTGTTACTTTTAAGAATCAAAAACTAAGAGGTTGAAAAAGCCATGGTTATTTAGTTATCTCCTCAACTTGATTAAGAACCTAAAAAAAATTTGGAACCTGGCTCAGATGTTAAGAAATAGCACAGATCAAGACAAGAGCAAAAGTATGAGTGTTAAAAAGTGGATATCAACGAACGAGCACAGCAAATATCCCAACATAACAAGTCCATTAATTTTGGCTCATGATTCATTTCCCGAATAAAAAATCTTACTCCCATGCTTGAAGATTACAAAAAATGGGTTTTAGCACTAGTAGGACCTCACCTTTCAGTGTTATCAACAGAAGAAAACATTAAAAATACGTACTCTCAACAGAAGGACCTACTCTGTGGGTTTTAGCAGTAGTAGGACCTCAACTCAGCAGAAGGACCTCCGTCCATTTTGCCTTAAGAGAGATGTTTTCTCTGGGGTATTTATGTCTTAAAGTTCATACTGTAATGCAGAATAACCTAAAAATATTAAAGACTCTCTCTCTCTCTCTCTCGCCCTCTCTCTTTCTCTCCCTCTCCCTCTCTCCCTCCATCTCTCTCAAAAAGTCATATACGAGGTCATTCTTATCCTCTCTCCCCAATCCATTCTCTCTCCTCCTCTTGTGATCTTTAATCTCACATCCTTTACTAGCCATCGACAACTGCATCCTACACATGAGAAACTGAGATGCGCTAAGCAAATTGACAAGCTTTAGGACTTTGGTAATTGATAGTAGAGCAAGGTATATTTGAAGAATTATGTTTAATAGCTGATAAGGTTAAAGGAACATTTGGTGCTCGAGTAGGGTTCTTTAGAGAGTGGGAGGAAGGAATATGGGACGTAGAAGAATGACCAAAATGAAAAAAGAAGAATAAGAATTTTTAATAAAAGTATTAGGGTATGGTTGAGATGGCTGTGGCAGTGGTGGTATCGCTTGTGGTGATTCTGGCAGCGATGGGCGTGCCATGGTGGCATGTATGGTTGTGGTGGTAGTTGTACCGGTGGTGGTTTGGTGGTGGGTAATACATTCATTTGAATATTTATAAGATTTTGGGTAAGAGATTAATATTTTCTTGGTAATTGGTGCTTCAGGTCCTCCAATGCTTACTTTCAAAGTTGAGGTCCTGCTGAAAAACAAAAACTGAGGGAGGTCCTACTCTTAGTTGCACAAAGCAGGGGCGGGGGCAGGGGAGCGGGAGCATCAAGAAGAATCAAAGGTTGGGAGCGGCTTGAATAAATAAATGCGTAAAGAGTATTATCATTTGTTTAGTATAGTTCACAGAAGAGAGAGAGGAGGGTAGCCAGCAACAACAGAAAAGAAGGCTTTAAGGACTTGAAGGAAGAGAGAAACAAGGAATTAAGTTGAAAAGGGCTTGATTTTCGGGTACTCTCTCACTTGTTCCATGCATCTCTATCCAGCTGATGGGATCGAGTTTCCATATTAGCTTGGGACGAGATCCCATGGAGCTCCTAACTTGGGATCGCAAAAGCGAGTTTCCGAGAGAGAAGCGTCACCATATTAGGAGTTTCCTTCAACTAAGATCCTACTAGTGCTAAAAACCAAAAGAAGCACCGAGTTGGAATAATTTAATCTTCACATATGACTTGATCCTTCTCTATACAAGGATTCTTTAACCAATGGCAGGAGATAATACATAGGATCGACAAACCGTAAATGACAAATCAATCAAAACTCTAAAAGTTTCTTGAAAAAAAGAACATTTATTACAAAAGTTGCAAAATGTCATTCAAAAACAAGGTTTCAACTTAACCTACTGGCCCACTAATAATTTAGCTTTATTTCCATAAGAGAGTGCTTACCTGACTCTTAAGAGCAAAAGCTGCAGTTCCTCTATATGCAGGGTCTACTGCAAGTAAGGTCTCCATAAGCCTTACAGCAGCTGGAGGAAGATCTTTAAATGTTTCTTCAAGACGCCTTTTATATGGCTGTGCAGGTTTAAACACCGTTGATTTGGGCAGCTTCAATTTTCTCCAATAATCCTCAGATGGTGAGCCACATAGCTTGAAAATTTTATGTAATTGCTCAACCTACAAGAACAGAAAATATTGAAAACATTTTCATAGCACTGTAGCTTTCTACAAATAAATACAATCACTAAGGATTAGATGTATGCATGTGCGCACAAAATAATGGCATTGCAAGTGGTTCATTATACCATGAAAGATTGTAATGGTATGACCATTATCAGATGACCGAAAACAAGATCCAAGCTCATTCACTTCAACTATCAAGAAACAATGTAATTCAGGGGAGGGGCAGAGAGGTGACTAAAGTGGCAGACAGATTTGAGAGGACTTTAGCTGAGTTCTTAAAGACGCTATCCCAAGCGGCTCAAATGGAGAAGATTCTGGTCCAGTCTGATGTTAAAGGCATTTCCTTAAAGAGATTCGATCATTTGAAAAGAGGATTTAGACTCAAAAAAGAAAGAACTTTGATCCATCATCTAGTTCTAGGTCTAATACGCCACTCAATTTTGGCTTGGAGTACCTATAATGGGTTTTCTAGACACTCAAAAATACTGATTGTGACAGGTTGGAAGAGAATAGCTTAATTGGAATCTCCATTGGAGGGTTACGCAAGACATCAAACAAAGAGATACAGTGATCACGATTTTGTGGTAAAAAGATAATGCAAAAAATCTGTCTCTTGGATATTGTACTCTTTTTGTTGTCCTGTTTAGGCTAAATGCACTTATTGACCTAGAAGGATATGTTGCTCAAACTCTAAATTTCTTCTTCTTCTTCAGCCATAAGTCCTAAGAGTGAAACATTAAAGTCAAACTCGTGACGCGTCTTCCCCGATATGTTATGGGCCTTGGCCTATGCAACACACGAGTTTGTCTGATATGCAATAAATTTTGGGAAATCTTGGGTTAACTTTTCGATCTGCAGCAAAACAAAAATTTTAAAAAGGACAATAATGCATTAAGCCTCTTACTGAGAAATTGTTCACCTTTTAGATTGACCCGATGTTCTTATTTCTACATTATTTAAGTGGCTTCATTCTTCTAAACTTCCTTAGTTTTTTTGGAATTCAAGTGGGTAAATTAACCCCTTTTGGAGTATAGTGCAGAATCGCAACAACCAACGTGCAGGACGTTATCTGAAGTATTTGACCGCAAAATGTAGGCCTTCTCAATGGGCGTGTAATACCCTAACAACCATCTACAAACAAGACAAGATACTTACTGCCATCACACAACCGAAGTAGCTATGGGGTGCCCAACCTCCTAACATGCTACTTCGAAGTAAGCACAACAATCTGCACTAAAATTAGGTCCGAGTCTTCGTCTAACTTCACTATTTAACCCTCTTTTGTGTTTTTTATTTATACTCTTTATGTACCCTGAGTCACACTTCCCAAAAACTGACATAAATAACTAACGGTGGTGTACCTCGGTTCTACCAGGCATGATAGGCTTGCCAGCATATAGTTCCCCAAGAATGCAGCCAGCACTCCACAAATCCACTGCAACTCCATAGTGAATGGCCCCAAGTAAAAGTTCTGGTGGTCGATACCAAAGAGTCACAACACGGGTTGTCAATGGCACGCTTTGATTATGATCAAAAAAAGTTGCTAAGCCAAAGTCCGCGATCTTCAAAATGCCATGATTATCAATCAAAAGATTTGAACCCTTTATGTCTCGATGCAGAACATTGTGACGATGGCAATATTCAAGTCCACTTAGAAGCTGCTGCATGTAGCATTTAACCTAAAATTTGAAGATAAGAAAACATAAGTGCATTATGACAAGAAGATGACATGAACTTTTTATATTAATGAAACATTGAAATAAGGACCCTCAATTTATGAGCATGGCATCAATAGAAAATTGCTTGTGAATTGAAACTTGAAAGCCAATGATTTACCCCATCTGCGACCAGATACAAGAAAGAAAATGCCGACATGGTGCAAGAAGAAATATGGATAAAAAATATTTTCAGACTACCTGTGGTTCTGTGAACTTGACACCAGGGAGTGATGCAAGTCCCGTTAGATCATGTTCCATGTACTCAAAAACAAGGTACAAGCTGCAAGACCCCCGTGATGTAACCAACCCTTCTAGTTTAATTATATTTGGATGATCAAGCCTGCGAAGGATTAGGATTTCCCTTGCCATAAACTTAACGCTTTCAATATCCTTATTATCAAAGCGCACTCTTTTCAAGGCAACAACTTTCTTGTTGATGAGGTCGCGAGCTTTGTATACACTGCTGTAAGTTCCTTGGCCAATCTGCGAGAATAAAAAGTTATCAGCATAGATGTCAAGTAGAAGTCAAAGATATGCACCTAACAAATACTCTCTCCGTCCCTGATTAAATTATCATATTTTCTTTTGGGGCTGTCCCAATAAAATTGATCACTTTCCAAATTAAGAAAGATTGTGTACGTGTTTTTCCATCTTTACCCTTGTTACACTTATTTTATTCTATTTTCCATCGCCACATTTAATCCTCCACCAACCCACTTTCTCTCTCCTGGCCCACTTTCTTCCTCCCCTTTCTCTCTCTCTCTTTTGGGGTTTGAAATCTTAACATGGGGATCTTCCCAAAGAGCTAGAACTGGGTGGTGTCTGTTCCAAATTTCGTGGTGCATCGTGAATGCATATAGCAATCTGAATAATATCTACACAATCAAGATCGAGTTACTACAACTGTAGTCTGAGACTATATTGCGACTGTTTTAATTCATGCCCGAAAAGATGAGCGGTAAAATTTTATCTATTTATGTAAGAAAAACAATCCCAGGTATTTTTCTCTACATTTAAATAAAGGAAAGGTACGCACCAAAAGATAGGAGTCTGTATGTCCAACAATTCACATCAAAAAGTATAACCACGTCAAAGCCCCAATAGAACTCATCTACAAACTCCAAAATAGACACAACAGACCAAGGGGAACACCTCATTGAACCAGGAAAAAAGGGGCTCTGGGTGACATACGACATTTTCTATGCACTAGGGTGGGCGTGTATCCTAATCTCACATCGGCTGTATAGTATTTGAGCAATTGGGGTTGCTTTGGGTTTAGTCTCTCAAGAGGCTAGCTTTTTTGCCCTGCTTCACATCTTCTTAACACCAAATGACTGGCGCGATGAAAGGTCCTTTTCTTTAGGGTACTCCCGAGAACAAATTCAGTGGACAAAGGGTTAGGCCTGTAGCTCAGAGGGGGTGGCGCTATGGGTTTGGGTCGTTATAAATGGCATCAGATCAGACCTAGGGGTACAAGAGTGCCAGAGAGCTGGCGTTGGATACTAAAGGTGTGCCAGCAACTACGCTCGGTTAGTAGGGGCAAGATCATGCATCTACTCGCCCTTTTAGGTGAGACCACGCCCTGTCGGAGCTGTGGTTTCGGGTCATTCCAAGCTCAAGACTTAGCATTTGGATACAATCAGACACAGCTCATTGATCCACACAACTAAGTCAGTGCTTTCCACACAGTTTTCTTTGACCTAGTAGAGGTATTTAAGATTTCACCATTGCATAGGAACTTTCCAAAGTAGACTTCAATAGATTTCATGACCAAGCAGCTAAGTCATTCTAGTGGAATGCAATTTGAGACATCAATCTGCCATCCTAACACCCAATAGCATAGATGACAGCCTTTGCAAAGACATTTATGTCGATCTTCTGAAGATTAATATCATACCAACAGTTGTCCTAGGCGCAGCTAAGTCATTCTAGTGGAATGCAATTTGAGACATCAATCTGCCATCCTAACTCCCAATAGCATAGATGACAGCCTTTGCAAAGACATTTCTGTCGATCTTCTGAAGATTAATATCATACCAACAGTTGTCCTAGGCGCCTGAACTGGTAGCACATTGATATATGTACTCAGCCTAATGAAAAAGTGACTGGAATCTGGAAAGCCACTCCTCTCTGTTTCTCAATTACCCAAACACATATCTGCATTATAGACTCGAACTCAAGATCCAGCGTCAAAATCATACAATGCAATTCATCATGAACCAACATGAGCAGAAGCCTGAAAGATCATTTATTCTCATTCGCAATATAAAGTCTCTGTGAAAAAACTGGTCTTTACATGAGTAAAAGCCTGAAATATCATGTCTCTTGATATTTGTTAAAGAGAGATGGACCTAGTATAGTATTTTGTTGAAATTCAATGAACGTGAGTAACACGTAGGCACAAACTTAATCATTGTTCAAAAGTAAAAGTCACCCATTAGAGATTTTCCCAACATCACATACTTCTGCTAAATATGAGTACAGAGTTCATCCAACATGCAAACACCAAGTGCAAGCTAAAAAGAGTATGCTAGATGTGTAAAGCTAAGTCATTATTTTTCAAACTAACTACAAAATTAATGCAAAGTTGCGATCAACCCAAATAAAAACCATACCTTGTCTAATTTTTCAAAAGTATCTGCTCGACGCGGCACCCATCCCTTTATAGCTTCACTGGCAGCTGCAGCAAGCCACGCAGGCCAACCCGCTGCAACCTGTTCCGCTTCCAAAGCATTCGGAACACTCCCCATTCCCGGATAATTATCAACAAAAACCTCAGGAACCTCCTTCTTTTTCTCAACATGGTCATCCCGCACACGCCTTGAACTGTAGGATTTCTTATCAACATATCCCACCCTCACTTCACCACTATCTGTCCTGTTTTTCACTCGAAAACTCTCCAGCCTCCTCGAGGAATTCACTCGAGGAGGCGGCGGCTTATTCGATTGCACCTCACTCGGGCTATCTCTGCTATCTTCGATAGAGGAAGGCTTAGCACAAATGCAACCCATTATTCACCAATCAAAGAATCCAAATAAGGAGAAACAAAAAACCCTCCTTCACAAATACTAATCACCAACAACCCTATCAAGAAAACCTCCTGAAATAAAGAAAAAAACCCATAACTACTTCAATCCAACATCATCAATTGGCTACTAGATGCCTCGACATGAACACTCTGTACTCAACTTCAGAGCAAATAAATCAAAACCCAGAAATCCAATCCATTATAGTATCAAAAAAAAAAGACCCAAATTTCTTACAAGTACCTTCTAGACTTGGATCAGGTTGTGCTTGGATCAGATAAACCCGAAAAACCCTAATAACCGATTTGGGTCTTGATGGTTGAGTCTGTTGGAGATTGAGAAACTTGATTTTGAAGAAACTGATTGATGGGTTTCTCTGCTTTTTGACTGTTCAACGGGCAAGCTCATATATGTACATGATTATCTAATGCATATATATGGTAAGGAGAGAAGGCTCGCCGGCATGACTCAGTCAAATGAGATGCTAAACGAAACATTCTGGGACTAACCAAAACAGTTCAGTAGTCAAGAGAGAGAAGGCAAATGTACTGTTGAGTGGGTCGCTTTCTCCGCGTCTTAGCCGAGTGGAAGCTCTGGCTCGTGATCTTTTCTTTTTCCCCTCAAAAGTCCTAAAAATACTTTATTTTTGGCTTTTGACGTTAAAGACAACATATGTATATTTATGATTCATCTTCGGCTACCCTTAGGGCCCGTTTTCGGTTTCCGGTCCATTTGGGTTACCATATAGATGATTAATACCATAATAATAATCGAAAAAATAATTCGTTCAAATTAATAGCTGTCATTACAATGCAATTGTACGCACGTCTAATGGGAGTTTTTTCATTCCATCGAATAGAGATTTTCTTTTCTTTCTTTTATTACGTCGAACTCCGTAAAGAAGAATACGATTGTAATTGCATATTTACCATTATCTTTAAATAATTCTATAAACAAAAAAATCATTTAAAGGTGCTACGGAAATATATCATTTTATATTTTCAAAATATCTTTAGTATTAGACCATTCTAAAACACACTCACACCTATGGTCGTACAAGAGTCAAAATATACAGTGCCATTTTTAGAATTCTATTTATCACGTCGAAAGGATTATTTTTTGATCTTTTTAAATTGTTTGATAATAAATTAGAGTTCAAATTTCATGGTCGTACAAGAGTCAAAATATCGTGTCAAACAAGTAGGGATGAAAATTTAGACGCCTTCTTGCAATAAAATGACCATTGTAATACACCAAGTATAAATAAAACATATAGGGAAGATGTTACAGTCATTCTCGTAATTTTTCATTGCATTAGAACATTGATTCTTAAACCACATGCTCAAGCGAACTTATGATTAAACTACAGACAAATTCTCATGCGGTGAACTAAGAACGCTCGATACGAATACAATTACGATGACGATGTCGTAGTGGTTCAAATTATGAACCAAACATGTCCTTGTTGGCTTTTGGCTGCCCTTGTGAGCGACTTGGGTCCCGATTATGGTAGGTGTCCTCCCCTCTTAAGACCCCATTTGAAAATCATTCTCAAAAGCATATTTATAATTTAAATCATCATTAATTTTCAAAGTTAACTTTAAGCTATTTTTAGTAAAAATTGAAAGTGTTTGGATAAAAAAATGTTGAACGCAGTTTCAGTGTGCTTTATGGCCCAAAGTTCAGCAGTTGCATAAAAGTGCTACAAAAAACTATTTGTAATCAATAAAAATAATTTGGTTAAATTAGTTGGTCAAACTAGATTATAACATAGTGACTAATCTATAATTCTCATTTTTCACGGTTATGTATTTAATAGGGCTTTAGCTTTTGAAAAAAAAACTTATTTAATCAGTTTTACATTTTTGTCAAACAATTGAGGAACTTACTAGAATTGTGTCAGTTACTCAATGCACTCTGTAAAAATTTGACAACGTAGTAATAATTTTCAAGCTTTTTAATGTTGTCAAACACCTGAATTCTCTCAAATTGACCACGAGCAATGATTTTGCAATGTGTCTCCAGAAGTCAAATTTGTTTGGCAAGGTCTAATAGGGTTTCTATGGGTCCATCCCAGTCTTTCAGACAAATCTTTGTTAATGACTCATGTCTTAGGTCAATTAAGAATAGGGATATAAGGTTAATCTCATTGTCAAAGCAAACAAGACTTTGATTACAAGGTATTTTACGAGTGATTACACCGTCTGAAATCACAATTGTACATTACTCTGTCAAAATCATAAGTACATTGACGATAGGAGTTTGGTGATCTTAGAGCACACTAGTAACTTTATATTTCAGTGAATTCCTTCTTATTGTCGTTGTTTGCGATTAACTTCTTGTTGTTGTTGTTTGAAATTTTCTTCTTGCCATCTATTTGACTGTGTAGTTATCTCTTTGTTGTTGTATCACTTTGACTCTGTTGTTCAGTATTTGTCGTTTTGGGTACCATCGAGAGGGGATTGTTATCCTTATTTATAACTAGTTTCTTGCTACGGTTAAGGAGGCACTAATTTAATTTATATGCATGTAGCATTTGATAAAGGTCTGTCGGCGATAACATTGTATATCCTTTGGCCGCTCTCGGTTGTTCAAGACGGCTTAGTTATGTTTCACTCTTTGTCTGAAAGTATGTCGTGGGTAGTGCTTTCACTTGTAAAATTTATTTCTTTGTTCCATAATCTATCTTGTACTATAAGTTTATCAATGCTATAATTAGCCCGATTTTTGTCCAAAGCTTAAAAAAAAAAAAGAACCAAAATCTGACTTATAAGCCTATTTCCAAGGCTTATGTGCCAATAAAAAATCTTCACCAAATAAGACGTAAATAGGTCTTTTTTCTTTGTTCAAGAGGTGGATTGTATGCCTTCAACTAAGGGTGACAATCATAACCCGAACTTATTAACCCGTCCAAATCCACGGGCATAAAAAATCATTCAAAATCACCCATTAACTAATTGGGTCTTAGTGGGACACTCCAACTCACTCAAAAAGTGACTCAACGTCAAATACTACCTCACTGTTAATGATAAGAGAGAGGACCAAAACTAACGAGTTTTGAACACCACGCCCAATAAGATATAAATAAGTCACTTTTTAGTGTGGGTGGTCTGAACAGCCGGAGCATTAGAGCATCGAGTCCCGTTGACAAATCAGGTGTTTCTGGTGTACAACAAAGAAACGGCATTCCTCGTTGTTGGTTTGGATTAAAAGTTATTGGAGTGCTATGGTAATAGGAGGCATCCAGTATCTAACTTAGTATTAGGTGTATGATTGGTGTAGAATTTATGATATGGTTGAAATGGTCTTTTGGTTGCAAACATCAGCAGTACCATCTTGCTTGACTTCTATTCTCAACTTCCTTTTCTTCCAGTAGGAAACCGAATGACAGAGAAAATTAAGTAGTGTTGCTTACAAGTCTTGAGCATTTAACTCGAGTGGCGTTAGCTTTAATCCTAACCTTGATACAAACCATAGGCAATACTTTTTCTGAGAGGCAGCATTGTTCTCAAGAATATATGCGCATCTGTTGATCTCGCTATACACATGCTCAATCTGGATTCCTCCGGTCTGCGTAGCAACCCCTGCAATTTAATAAAATATAGATGTGAGAGTAGTTTCCAGTGGATTTGAGAAGGTCCATAATAGCCCGGGCATTCATACAACTGATAAGCTTTTCAATATTTAGATTAGCTGCTGTAGACCATCGCGGACACGCTCTAATAATACCACAGCTAAAGGACTTGTGGTTATCTTTCTAGTGTAGCCTGGCACAAGGTTGCGTTGGTACTCTCTAATGAGTGTGCTAGTTCTAGCTTGACCTGGACACGCTCTCACAGCCTCAACAGTTTAAGCATGAACCAATCTTGTGGGGAAGGTTCCATCTAAGCCATACGTGGGTATTTTTGGGTATGTAATTGCGGTAAGGAAGGTTGTAAGGCCCAGTATCCCCAAGCTTTGGAAAGGGTGGTTTTTGCAAGTTGAGGTGTTTGCATGGAAGAATTTCGAGAAATGCTATAATTTGTCAGAAAGGGGTTAGGACAGTAAAGATTTTCCCAGACCTCTTTCGCAATGCTACAGTCCCTTAAGACGTGATTTGTGTCTTCGAGAATGTGGGTGCATTCGTGGCAAGAGTTTGACGGATATTATTTGGCCGAGATGTAGTTGGACTTGAGGAGCAAGCATGTCATGGGCTGCAAACCCCAAGCAACATTTGATTCGGGGCATGGTTTTCGATCTCCAGGTTCAATCCCACCTTGAGTTATTATCAGTCATGTGGCTGCTACTATAAAACCACTATCAGCTGATGGAGTGTTTTGAAAATTCCCATGGGATAGGGGCCCAAATGCATTGATCTGGTTGGGCAATATATTTATTGATCGGAACAGCGTAGATTATTCCTTTAATGTTCTGAAAATGGGGTTGAATACTTTTTGAGATGCCGATTCCCAACGCTATCTTTGATATCGATCCGCGATGGTGAGATAGATATCCCAAATTTAGATAGGATTATGTTAGAGATGTCAAAAGGGCCGGGTGGCCAATGGGCTGGCCCGGCCCTACATGTGAACAGTGACGACCCAACATTTTAGGGCTCTGGACCAGGCCGCACTTTTTCAAGAATTTATCCAGGCTCGGCCCGACCCTAAAAAGCCCGGGTCAAGCCCTAAAAATGGGTTGGCCCGAAACCGGCCCATTTTTAGGCCCTGACCCAGTTTTTAGGGCTAGCCCGAGTTTGGCCCGGATTTAATGTTAGCGTCAGTTCCTCAAGAGAAAGCAATTTTGCCTATGGGTCAGTGGATCCCTTGTGCCGGTCGCGCAAAGATCATCTTTTGGTGCAACAACCTATGAGTAATTAACCATAGCTGGTACTTAGAGACTAGCAATAGCAGTAGTGACTTTGATCTTAAAATTGGATTGGTTTTTGCCTTTTTGGGTATATGCTTGGTGGTGTTTGTTTCTGTCTGGGTGTGCGTGTGGGTGAGAGAAGAGGAGATGAAGAGGTGATGAAACAGAAGGGCAAACGTCAAACGAGGAGAATGGTGGATCTATGTTCATGAGTGGTTTCAGGAAAGAGGGAGGGTGGCGGACGGCGAGGCAGAGGCGAGATTGCAGGGTACTTACCAAATGAACAAAGAGCAAGGAGAAGAAGCTTTCTTGGGATGAGAGCGTGATGTTCGGTGACCACCGGCGGTTTCACACCTGCCATAGACCAGGAGGAGCTTCGGCAGTAATAGGTAGTTTTAACCGGAAATGCATTTTTGGGTACCAGTGACACTGTGACTGGGGGCGATTTCATGCTTGCTGCCGTTGCTGGGGAAAATTCACATGAGGGCAAATTGTCAAAAGTTAAGAGAAAGGGGACTTTGATACTCAAGACCTATGGCCTATGGGGGGTAGCTAGTGTAACTTCCAATATGCTACAGTAGCAAGTGTCATCATGACACTGTCATGCCAGAAATATAAAGGGTTTTTCTTTGATTACTGACTGCTTTAGGTCTTTTTAGTAAGCGATCACACGGGTTGATTTATACCTAAAAAATGTTAGGCCCGGGCCTGGCCCAAGCCCGGCCCTAAATATTGGGCCTAGGGCCAGGGCTTGGATTGGGCCTAGATACCCCTCTTCTCTGGCCCGGCCCGACCCGTTTCCCCACCAGAATGGCCCGGCCCCAGCCCGTTTTCATTTTTGGCCCGTTGGGCCAGGGCTGGGCCGGCCCAAGCACGGCCCATTAACACCTCTAGACTATGTAAGAGGTTTAGTAGAGGGTCGTTGTTGGACTACGTGTCTCTCCATACATTTGTTGATGGACATCCCCGATGTTCCACCTAATCCCTTGGGTTAAAGGCCCACTGCCCCTTTGCATACTAAGCAACATGTAATATTTATTAACCTTTTAGGGGGCTGGCTTTATTGAGGTACTTTTGGATATAGTCTACGCATAGGTTCAGGTTGGTAAAGAAGGCCCTAGTTGAGCTTAGCAAGGGTCACGAGATTTTTTAGATGTGTTTGCTTGATGGATAGACCTCGTTGTTCTCTTGGTTTCGTGGCTCAATCCCATTAGGTCAAATGAATTTTCTTCTATTTCATTGGTGGAGTCCCAAAGGAAGTTGAAGTTGATTCTTCGTCGGAGCAAATCTTAGAGGTGGGTGGGATTCCGAGGCTCGACACCCAAGGAGCTGTTGGGTCTTTGCTCAAGTTAGGATGAGTTTTTGCCTACGCAGAGACATGACGGGATATTACCTGGAATAGTTTTTAGTGATAGCGTGCCCAAATAGGAACAAGTCATCGACAAATATGTTGTTAGATAATTTCATTCCTCCCTTACATATTGGGAGCAAGGTCCACTTTTTGGTTTCCACCACTTTTTGGATGGATTGAGAGATCATGGACATTCAAATTATGCAAAAGTAAGGGGATATGGTCTCCTTATTGGATCCTTCTAATTGGTTGGAATTGGTTAGTGGTTTCCCCATTAAAAAGGATAGAGAAGGTGGGAGTTTCAATGCAGCTTATGATGATATAAATGATTTTTGGGAGGAAAATTACAATGTTTTAAAGACGTTCAAATGATTTCCCAAATGAGACGGTCGTAAGCTTTCTCAAGATTATTTTCTTATGGCCATACTTCTGTAACCAACTTTTTGGTGTTGCAGAAAGTAAGTGGTTTCTTTCACCAAGATGACATTATTCACTCCCTTTTTTGGGAACAAAGCTGGACCAGAGGCGGGTATGATGTCGTTGAGGAAGGGTTGAATTATTTTATGAGCAATTTGAATATGATTTTTATAGATAGTATTATGTAACCCTATGGATCAAAATCGAGTGATGACTTCTGGAATTTATTTATTTAATATTTTTTTTTAGAATCAGTCATATAAGAGTTTTATTCCGTGCGGGGAGATGGCATTGATTTCTGAAGACGTGGAGAATGTAATTCGAATTGCCATTTAAAACAACATCCCAGTGCTTTTAAAAAAATTTAAGGTTTGGATGTTGTCGAGTCTAGGAGCTTTGGTGGCTTTAAATTGTCGGGGGAGGGGGGGGGGGGTTCAGTTTGTTGATTACCAAAGGGGTTGTCAAAAGGCTCAATGCCTGTTTGGGGATCAAGCCACGACTCGGCCGAGGTTGCGTAGAGGGTTCTCGTAATTCGAATTGAATAAGTTTTTTTAGTGGGTGATACTAAGTTTTTTAATTGTGATGGTTCATGCATCCAATTACGAGTGAGATCTCTAAATCTCAAGATGCAAAGCTTCGTCTTTTGGCTATTGTAGAGGTGTTAACCTCCCTAAGGTTTAACCAATCAACACGAGATTTAGAGCCCCAGAATTCTTCATCTTGTCTAAAGATTATGTTGAATTCTTGGCTGAGTTGGTGCTCGAGATAGTGAGAAATGTGTAGGGGTGATGGATCAACGATCTTCGTATTCTAAAAATTCTTTCCATTAAGGATTTATTTTTTCCTCTCGAAAATTAATTGCTAAATGTTTCTTTCTTACAATTTTTCAGATCTTCAAAAAAGTTCAAGACATTTTGGCCATTGTGAATATTCTAGTGGCTATTCACCAGATTCTTAAAGGTAGGGTGGTGGAGTCAGATAGTTCCCTTTTGAAAGCTTTCTTTTCTTGAGGTTAGCGACTTTTTGTTGTTAATAAAATAATGCAGTGATTTTAGTAGGGTGTAAAATTTTGGCATCAGGATACAAATAAGGCCAACGGTTATTACACAATGCTCTATCCAGACGACTATGACTAAATCGGAATTGTGCCTGTTATTATTCTAAATAAATTTGGTGCCGGAGAACCACCCAAGTCCATGAGGCTGCAGAAGTCCACAAAGTTTAGATATTTAACAACTCTATCTTGATTTACACGTCTACAACCAATTTTTTTAAATTTTTTTGACTGACCACATCAAAGTCTTAAAGATTACCGTGGGGAGATTGTGGCTCACGGTTATTTCTTTAAGGTTGTCCCATAGAATAGTTCAGCAATCATAATTAGTCATAGTTACCTGGGCGCATTACCTAAGAAGAGTGGTTGGCTAGCAAAAGTACTGAAAGGAGCGAAGAAAGGTTAGAGCTCACGTAAATAAAGGCATGGATTTCTTGTTCAGTGCATTAGACGATGGTGAGCTTGAGTCCGACGGACAACAACAGGATACAAATACCGCCCACGTATCCAGTTGGGTCCATCTTAAGAACTTCATCACAAGCGAAAGACTTGCTTATTACCTTGGCCCGTTCTCCGTACATACTTGTTTCTAACATGATGACAATGGATGGTTGGTAGAAGTAGACGAGGGTCTTCAAAGTAGTCTTGAAATCGGGATTCTCTGCTCCCTCTACAACTTCAGTACAAAACCATCATATCCTATATGGCTTGAACATTAAAGTCGTCAAGGTAGTCACTCATTTCAAATTTTGGCAGAATTTTCGTGGATCTTTGATCTAACCCGGCTCTAAGGTTTGATTTTATGGGGCCCTTGATATCGAGATAATTTTGAGCTTTTGATTTATTTCCCCGATATCGGATCTCTGAAATGATCGAACGGTTGCACATGTTTTTCATAGCCTCTTTGGAATCAACACAAAGAACACTTTGTTTGCGTGGCTCAGAGTCCACATCTTGAGTGTCTCAGTATCCAGTTCTGCTCATTCAATTACCATTTCTATTTTTTCCAAGGTCGACGTTTTTAGAATGAATAATGTGTTGAGGTCCAGTTCCATTCAGTGTGCGTTGGACAAAATGAAGGTCCAACCCCGTGTCACATCTGTAAAGGTTGTTATCTAGATTGGTTCAGTATGTATTATCCATTGTTTTTACGTGCTTAGCTATGCCCAATTTTTCTCCATGAGCTCCTTCTGTGCCCTTTGACTTCCCTTATAGTACAACCACCAGACATGTGTCGGGTCAAAGACTAGTTGACGAATTATCTCGACTGAGAGTGTAGTGTCTCGTCTCTGATTTGGATAATCCAAGGGTACGTGCGGTACCGTGTGTGGATTGAGGGGTTGAAGAAGGTTCGATTAATGGTGGATATTTTGAGTGAACTGGTTACTGGTATTACCTTAGTTTCCATCTCAAAACTAATGGATGTGGTTGAAAAAGGGTGTGGACGGGTTACTGGTAAGGCTAGATTGTTGATGGGAAGTTTTGAGTTTCCAGAGATGTTGGCGCTGGGGTCGAACCAAATTTTAGGTCTTGCTTGTTTTATCACAAAATAACTTAGCTATCTTTTGGATATGCATGTAGTGCTCTGTCACTAATGTGAGAGAAACTGAGCTGATATTTTCAAGATTTTCTGTTAGTTTTTGGACATATAGCTATTGGTTGAGTCTTTATGCCTAACTTTGGATGGAGATGTGCGGCGGGTGGGGGGTGGGGAAGGTAGAGTTTACTTAGAATAGGGATGTGTAAGAGAAGAGACCCGAGGTATTGATGTTGTGGAGAGGTAAGGGTAAGGGGGATGTGACCAGGGGTAAAAAGGTGGGTTGTATGTCTATAGGTGGCAGGCAAATGGGTGGTCAGAAAGCTAGGGGGCATACCTTCACACACCACATGTGTTCGTGGAGACTCTGTCCATGCCCTAGAGGACATAGCTTTATTCCCGTGGATAACTTTTCATAAATACATGCTAGGCCAAAGGAGAATGGAGGCAAAGTAATTATGCAATCGAGCTCGACTAGTTTGGAATTAAATTGTTGTGAATGCAATGACTATTTTCTTCACCTTATAAATAATTTTCTAATGCACACTTTCCGGAGGAAATCTCACTCTAACAATAATACCACGTCCCTTCACGCCCAATGAGAAAACTCCAAAATGCCACTTTTGAGATCCTTGACACCATCCACGTTAATTAACATAAGTCTTGTTATGATTCACGTTAACCCCATCTAAAATAGGAGAAACACGATGGCAACACCAAGATACGACGATCTATCCTCCCTTGTTCGTTATGCTACAAGCGGCCGATGGTGTGCGAAAAATGGCCCGTCGCAAAGAATATGCCTGATGGCGATGAGGTTCTATGGACACGCGACAACTAGGGGCAATTTAATCTTTATTCAGGCAAGGAGAGGACATTGAGGACGGTGAGGATTAAATATTAGTGTGGGCAATGAGAGGATATTGTGGACGATGAGGTTCTACGTTGGTAACTTGTGTCGATGTTGAGATAACCAGGATCTATGGACAGATCGGTCGATGTTGTCATTGTTGCTGTCGTGCTTTCATGTGTTCCAGATATGGCATTAATAGAGGATGACAATGGATTGATACGGTGGTTGTTTCCTCTGAATTGGCTATCTTTCTAGCGAACAATGTTGTGGACAATGATTTGACCCGTCACCATTTCAAATTTGGTCAACTTGGATGGTTTCGTTAAGATCTACTGTCGGTGACAACATTGGTGTTAATCGATTTCAAACAGAATGAGGTTGTGACGTGGGTGGTCACGACGTGGCTAGATTTGCCGCTATTTAATTGGACTGTGATACGAAGCAGTGGTGATGACGCGGTATCGTTGTTGTGTTAAATATTTTATCCACTTTTTACCAAAACATAATGGGTTCACTTCAATAGCTGTCATTGACAACTACAAGGTGATATTTGCAATTGCATACTTAAGGCCTTTACCTTTGCAATTCAAGATTAAAATTTATACCCACCAACTCAGCCCCCAAACATTAATGGCCAATTCCACAAATGATGGATATGAAAGTTTTGGTCATATATATGTTTCATTTGTGTGGTTTCAAATGCATCATGGATCCATAGCAATTCTTACTTAAATGAGAAAAATTTTCTACTAACCAATACTTACTCCAAAATGACCAAATGAAATGATTGTAGGAAAGCAAAAAAGATTTGCAAACCATGGACCTGTTTTAGTGGACTCACATGTGTGACACATCATTGGTCATTTTGTCGTAAATTTTGGTTATTTGGTAGTAAAACAAGTGAGTATAATGCATTCTACACCACTAAGAATGCACCATCAATTTTTTTTTAAGTTTTAACTACTTTCAACTCAAACTACCATAACCTTAATATATTGTTGATTCTTGATCTTTTAACTAGGGTTTGTCGACCCAACGGGTGCGTAAATATTAAAGACCCACTCATTATTTCTCATTACCAAAATTGAAAAAATAGCACAAATGCTTTTCAGGGTTGAGAAACAAACCTTTAATTATGTTGACATCCACAATCTAATTTGCTTTCCTTCGTATTAATGCAACAACCAACTCTAGGAAAAATAATTTTCCATCTAGAAAACCAGAGGTGTTGGCAAGAATAATTTTGAGAAAATATAATCCTATGGCAGATTGCTTGTAGAATTTGTGAACAACGTGACATTTTATTGAATTCCATTAGGCATCAATTTCCTTTCTGAAGGCAATTGCACGTGCAGAATGAGTTACTTTATAGTCCATTGCTATCATTGAATAATCAGCAAAGTTAACAAAAAAAAATACGATGCAGTTAGAAATTCATGAAAGACATCACCATAGATTACGTAGGAGACTTCGATATATGGAAGAACATGAAAAAGAACTGGGGCAGCTAACATGCAAAACAGTACAGATGAAGCAACAGTCACTTAGAATTAGGACATGACAGAATAACTACCTAAGTTAATGTTGTGTTACATCAAAAATTTTGGAAGTAATCAAACTGAGCCCACCACGTGAATACTCTTATACGAAGCAAGTGAATATTTTAACTGTACCATGAACATGCCGCCAAAAAAATAATAGCTAAGATTATGATAGACAAAAATGTTCCTCCTTAGTCTCTTCTCATGTCTCTTTGGATATGCAGCTAATGGTTTCCTCGGCCAAGTTAGGCAGTTTGAAAAGGTGCAGACCATGTAAGACCACTATAGGGATGACATCTCCTTGACAACAGGGTAGACAAATTAATGATACTGCGCTGGTGATGCTCATTTGGTTAAAGGGGGTGTGAAAACTGATCTTGCATTATATGGTCTAAGATGTTGGAAATTTTCCATAATTGGACCCTACCTTATTAAACCTTGCACTACAAGGTTTAATGTCCAAAAAGAATCAATTAATTTCATTGATCGGTTAGAGAGATATAAGTCTAAAAGTTGGGCATTTAATAAGGTTAAAAAGGGTCATAATGTGGGTTCCTACATTGCTTGCAAAATGGAAAGGTTAAGGATATTTAAGTGGCCATGTGACATACTATATTATTCTAGAAAACACAAAGTAGGCATGATCGTACACTCGCAAAATATGTAGTACATTGCGCAACACGCGCGCACTCGCGGCGGTGGTGAGGGCGAGGCCGTAAAGGCGCTATTAGCGCTTTTAGGCACACTGCACGTGCGCATCATTGCTAAGCCTGTGAACCAGAATATGTATGACTTTTAGACTGGAACTGTGTGACTATTGGTGAATTAAATAGAATTTTTTATTATGTTTAAATTCAAAAGGCACATGTTCATGGTGTCTTTTAGTTCAAAGTTACACATGTTCATTGTGTCTGTTAGACTGTGACTATTAAATGACACATGCAGAGTCATTTAACAGCTACAACTGATTGCATCTGTTCAAGGCACCTTTTGATGCTCTATAAATAGGGCTAATGACAGACTCATCACTCACTTTGTCTTTCGCTCTTGCTATCTCTTTCTCAAATTTCTATCTATTGATTACAATATGCTATAATCAATAGTGTTTCGTTTGTTTTATCTTGAGAACTAGATTTGTTGCTATCCTAAGCAAATTATAAGGGAACAAATATTGTCTTAAGGAAATAGTGCACATCATTCGACTCAGGCCATTTTTCCAATTCTCTATTACTGCCTTATTTTTCCAACGTATTAAGACAGTATTTTGGGTAACAATGGAGACTATAGTGAAGATACATGTGATCAACGACATCTCCAAATTGGCTAAGTTTGATGGCTCCTTCTTCAGACATTGGAAGAGCAAGATGTACTTCTTCCTTGCAACATCGAAGATAGCCTATGTCCTCACATTTCCAAAGCCGGTTGTACGAGAATAAGATGATGATGTCTACTGCCAGCATACTGCTACCAAGCAGAAACAAAAGTGGGAAGATGATGATGTCTACTGTAAGGGCTACATTTTAAGAGGGCTATCTGACACTCTATACGATGTGTACGAGATCAAGTATGGCAACAGTACTGGGAAGGAACTATAGGATGATCTCGATAATAAGTACAAGATGGAGGATGCCGGGAACAAAAAGTTCCTAATTAGTAAGTTAGTTGACTTTCGAATGGCAGATACCAAGTCTGTTATTACTCAGATACATGAATTACAAATGATTATGAATCTGATCATATATGAGGGTCAGTCTCTTGACGAGTTTTTCCAAGTGTCGACAATTATTTTTAAATTGCCTTTGACTTGGAAAGAATGTCGTAAAGAGTTGAAACAAAAGAAGGATGCCATGACCATGCAAGAGTTGGTCAAGTACATCCATGTTGAAGTGAATTGTCGCAACTTGGATAAACTTGAGTTAGAAGATAACAAATCCTCTAAGGCTCTTCTTGTAGATCATGTCACTTCTAGTGGCTCTAAGCATAAGCTTGATGGTTAAGGTTTTGCTTTAACCAAAGGGCATGACAAGTCTAAGAAGGCTTGTTGAAAGTGTGGACAAATGTACACTTTAAGAAGGATTGTCAAGTGACTAAGAGGCAGAAAAAGTACCAAGCTAATGTGGCTGCCAACGAGGACTTTATTGTGGTGGTTTCCAAAGCCAATGTGGTGGGAGAAGGTGAGGAGTGGATCTTGAGCCAATTGCGGGAGAACATCATCTCTGTATGGAAAATTCATCAATAGCTAAGGTCATGGGCAAGGGTACAATGGTGTTGTATCTCTCCTCAAGCAAGAAGCTGACCTTAAAATATGTGTTGTTCGTTTCCAATGTTAGGAAGAATCTTGTGTTTGTTAGCTTACTTAACAAGTTTGGGTTTAAGATTCTTTTTTATCAGATAGTGCTATTCTGGCTTGTAACCAATGGCTTACTATGTTGGTAAGAGATATATAACCAATGGCTTGTACAAACTTACTATGAGAAAAAAAGATTCTAAATTTGCTTATCTTGCTATTTCTTTTGATTTATGGAATTCTAGACTAGGACATGTTAATTATAAATGCATGAGAAGTATTAATAACTTAGGTTTAATACCTTAACATACTTCACCTAGTTTATAGAAATGTTTAGTTTGCATAAGATCTAAAATTGCCAAGAAACCTTTTAAAGAAGTTGAAAAGAAGACACAATTGTTAGAATTAGTATACTCGGACTTGTGTGAGATGGAAGGTCACCTAATAAAGGGTGGTAAAGGATATTTCTTAACATTTATAGATTAAAACCAATAAAATAACCCTAGAGGGGGGGTGAATAAGGTTTTAAGGCTACTTTAAAAATTAAAAAACAACTAACCTCAATCTCAACACAAATGTAAAACGATAATGAAAAAAGAGAAGGGTTTAGAGATACTTGACAAGGAGATTTAAATGGTTCGGCTTGATATACCCTGAAGCCTACATCCACCTCTTCAAGGAAGTCCCTTGCAAGAGCACTAGAATCCACTAGCAACAATCTTCTTCCGGGTCAAGATCAAAACCCTTACAACACTTGGTGATATCCCCACACCAAGCACAAGCCTTGAATCCACAAAGCTCACCCAAGACTTGACAAACCCAAGCCTTGATCACAATCCTTTTACAAAGATCAAATGTGTACAAAGAAACCTTCTTGAAAGGAAATGAGTACAAATGAAGCTCTAGTGCAATAGAGAGATGAGAGAATTGATGACTTGAAGGATGCTCACTCTCAATCAAAGAATTGCTCACAAAGATGCTCTCTTTAATGATGTAAAATCATGAAAATGAAGAGAGATAAGTTTAATCTATGAGCCTTGATGTTTCTCTAATGAATGGAGGCTTAGAATGTGGTTTCCATGATATATAATGAAGCTCCAAATCATTTATATAGAGATCAAATGAAATATAGCCGTTATAGGCATAAAGTGAGCAAAACTGCCATTGCAGTCGACTGTATTCCCAATGCAGTCGACTGTAATCCCTCTAAAATAGCCGTTGGAGTTTTGTCCTAAAAAATAGCCGTTGAAACTGAATTTTGACCAATGCAGTCGACTGTATTCAATTACAGTCGACTGTAATACCCTACTGCCTATCGGCTGCCTCACGGAACCCCTTTCCTATTTTGGGCATAACGTTCTCTAGAAAAATTGGATTGAGGTGCCGTTTTTTGCGTTGGAAAGCTAATGAAAATTTTTATCAAGATATGAAAATATTAGTTCCAAAAACATTTTTGAGAAAATCTGAGTAAGCTTCAAAGTTCACTCATTTTCAAGAACCGCACTTGTGTGAATGGTTATGAACTCACATGCAATGCACAAGGTGTTTAAAGGTCTTTTTAGGTCATAGTCATCAATCCAAGCTTTAAACCAAGACTAGTTACATAATAGGAAAGATCAATTATAATCGATAGTAATTTAGCCGATGCATTCTTTGTTGCTCTTCGACATTGAACATGATGAAGCTTCTATAGCATGTCCACTATAACTTTAAGCTTCTTTGGCTTTAATCCATCTATCCAACTTCTCAAATGTGTCTTCATGAGTGTGCATGTATATACCTACTAAGAATACACTCAAAGCATACATTAGAACATAATCAATGTGTAGTTATCATCAAAACAAGATGTAAGCCTAGGTTATCCAACCATAGGGCTAACATAGATGATTGTTCATCTTATACTTACACATACTTCTTAAGACAAATGATGAAGCTTCGAATAAATTTTAGATTTATAAAGCCTAAGTAGAAAATTAACTAGATCGTAAGATCAAAATTTTACGATCGAATAGGAGAAGTGAATACCTTTCGTTTAGTGATATATTTGAAACTTGGGGTATCATTTACCAAGTTAGTGCTCCTTATAGTCTACAACAAAATGGTGTAGCCGAGAGGAAAAATAGGACCTTGCAAGAAATGGTTAATACATTATTACTTACTTTTGATTTGCCTAAGAACTTGTAGGGAGAAGCAATCATGACTTTTACATATATAATTAATCATATACCCCACAAAGTCACTATTGTCACACCCTATGACTTATGGAAGAAGAGAAAATCTTTTCTTGGACACCTTAAGGTGTGGGGGTGTAGGGCATTAGTTAGGCTACTTGATCCCGAAAAGACCCAACATAGCAAAGCTTATAGATTCCTAACCATGGAATCAACAGAATCTGTTATTCAAAATATTTTTTTTAGAATCTAGAGGTGCAAAATTCTTTGAGAAAGCCTTATCTAGAAAATGGAAAAATGAAGACATAGTCAATGAGGATCAAGTTCACCTAATTTCATAAATAGGGGAAAATGGTGAACTCCGGAAAAGTATAGAGCAAGGATAAATAAATCTTATAGTCCAGATTTCTACCAATTTATAATTGAGGGAGATGCAAATGAAGGTGATTACTCTTATGTGTATAATTTAGAACATGACCCTCTGACATATCGAAAAACCATAACTTCTTAAGATTCTACTCTATGGCAAGAAGTTATAAATGATGAAAGGGAGTCTATAATGTCAAACCAAACTTGGGTATGGACTGATTGCCACTAAGGTTTAAACCAATAGACTGCAAATGGTACTGATTTGGATATTATGTTGGATATTATGACGTGGTGTGATAATATGTTTATATGTCAATGATATGTTAATCTTTGGTACTGATTTGGATATTATGTTGGAAATAAAGCCATTTATGTCTTCATCGTTTGATATGAAGGATATGGGGGAAGGCAATGTTATTTTGGGAAAGAAAATAATTAGTTCTTCAGGTTCTATTTCTTTGTTACAGTCCATTATATTGAGAAAGTATTGAAGAAATTTAATCATGAGAATTGTGCCTCCGTTATTACCCCATATAACCCTTCTATCAAATTAAGGGCAAATGAATGGAAATGTGTTTCACAGCTAGAGTATTCTAGTGTTATTGACAGTTTGATGTATGTCATGCAGTATAACCGACCAGACATAACCTTTGCGGTTAGTGTTTTGAGTAGGTTTACTCATAAGCCCGGGCAAGTCCATTGGAATGCGGTGTTTGGGGTGTTTAAGTACCTTAAGGGCCATCGGTTTGGGAAAGAAAGAAAAAATCAAACCGTGGTTGAACGGTTCGGTTTCTGCGGGTTAAACGGATTGAACAGATCGGTTTGGACGGTTTAATCGGTTTGGACCAAACTCAATTGTAGGCAAGTTTAACCCCAAAAATTAATAACTTATATATGCTAACAAGCGCCAAAGAAACTGAATTTTTTTATCATAATTAATAACACTTAGTGAGATGTAGGCGGCGAGTGAAAAATATGTGTTACGTCATGGGACTTAGGGTTTATCCCATTTTATATGAGAGATTAGATAACTAGGTTTAGTAAAAAGTAACTAGGATTAGGTATATATATATATATATATATATGGCACCCGATCAGGGTCTACCGATGGATAATATCCACCGGACCCCAACTCCTATGTGCGGTCCGTATCATTAATTTTTTTTTACAGCCACCCACCCCCTAACCGTCCGGCATGCGGTCCCCCTTCCTGCCAGCCACGTGGCAGCCGGCGGTCCACCAGTCCCCCTTCCCTGCCTGCCACGTGGCACCCCCCTCCGGTCCCCCCCCCGGAAATCCGCAACACCATTTTGCGGCCCCCCTGCCACGTGCCCGGTTCCCTGTCCTTTTTCCAACGTTTCTCTGCTTTGTTTCATCTCTCTCCCTCATTTTTTCCTCTTTATAAACCCTTCTCCCCGAACCATTTCTTCCACTCCCCATCATCTTTACCAACACACACTTCATACTCCATATCTCACTTACATAATCTCCACAACAATACAAACGAAAAAAATTTACGCTAGAAGATCGGTGGATTTTTCTTGAGCAATATATCAAGTTAAAACAAGTAAGTATTTTGAATTTTCTTATAATTCAATGTTAATTTCAAATTGTTCTTACCAATGATTTGTTTAAATTGTGTTTAGCTTAAATTGTTCTTACCATAGTCTAAAATTCGTGTTTTTTGAGAGTTTGAAATTAGGGATTGAACTAGCGTTTATTAGCGAATATTCATTCGAAGTAAAAAAATAGTCATTTTTTTAGGGCGTCAAAATTTGGATTTTTCACGAATTTATAAAAAATAGCTAGAGCTAGATTTTGCCAAAGTACAAAAAATAGACCCTAGCTATTTTAAAAAGATGTATATCAGGAAACAAATTCAGATTTTTCCTTGGACTGGAAAGGGGTCAACTGATACGGGGAACCTTGTAACTTCGCAGTGTAATTTAAAATATCAAACTAGCGCGATTTCGCGCGAACTTTTATGAGAACCCTAGGATGTTGGGAAGTTCCGTTTCCCCGGAATTTGCGCCATTCCGATGTCGTTAGCTATTTTTTTTGGCCGAACGGGCTTTTAAGCGCTCGATCCGGACACCGGATCCGGATTTTTGGGCGAAACTTTTGTAAAATACTTTTTAGATCAAGAATGAATTCAGGAAGCTTAAAATAGCATTTCAAAGCACTTTTGAGATTTTCCGATGCTAGGGGGCATTTCGATAATTTGCCACCCCGAGAGGGGTATTTTGCTAATTCTACACTGTTAAATTTTTGCAATGTTAAGTCTAAAATGGTGTTGCGCTTCTTCTTTTTTTCGTGGCCCCCCACCCCCTGCCCTTTTTTCTTATCTCTTTCTTACGTGGCCCCCACCCCCCACCCCGCGGTTCCCGTGGGCCCCCCACCCCCAGCCCGAACTGCAACAACCATTTGCCTTTTCTTTGTGGCCCCATCCCCCACCCCCCACCCCTTTCCTCCCCCACCCCCGTGGGCCCCCACCCCCTTCCTCTCCCCCGAACCGCAACAAGGGGTTTCGGTTCACTGTACCGTGGCCCCCACTCCTCACCCCCTACCCCGGTTCCCGTGGGCCCCCACCCCATTTCTCTCCCCAAACCGCAACAAGGGGTTGCGGTTCACTGTACCGTGGCCCCCACCCCTCACCCCCCACCTCCCACCCCAGTTCCCGTGGGCCCCCACCCCCTTTCCTCTCCCCCGAACCCTTGTTGCGGTTGACTGTACCGTGGCCCCCACCCCCTTCCTCCTCCACCCCCGAACCGCAACAAGGGGTTGCGGTTCACTGTCCCGTGGCCCCCATCCCTCACCCCCCACCCCCTTCCTCCCCCACCCCCGAACCGCAACAAGGGGTTGCGGTTCTCTGTCCCGTGCCCCCACCCCCCACCCCCGGTTCCCGTGGGCCCCCACCCCGAACCGCAACTTGCGGTTCTCTGAGACTACTTTTTTCTTTGTGGCCCCCACCCCCTTCCTCCCCTACCCCCGAACCGCAACAAGGCGGTTCTCTGTCCTTGCTTTTTTCTTCGTGGCCCCCACCCCGGTTCCCTTTTTGTTTTCTTTTGCTTTTCTTGTTTTTTTTTTGCGTGTCCTTTTTTGGTTTCTTGTTTTCTTTTGCATATCCTTCTTTCTCGTGCATGCCCCCCCACCCCCGAACGGCAAAGAGTTGCGGTTCTCTGCGGCCTTCCACTTTTTTCTTCGTGGCCCCCACGGGTCCTTTCGAAGCCGTTAGCTATTTTTTTCGCCGAAAGGGCTTTTAAGCGCTCGATCTGGACACCGGTTCGGGATTTTTAGGCGAAACTTTTGTAAAATACTTTTTAGATCAAGAATGATTTCAGGAAGCTTAAAATAGCATTTTAAAGCACTTTTGAGATTTTCTGAAGCTAGGGGCATTTTGGTAATTTGCCACCCCGAGACACCCGGAAAGTGATTTTTTCACCCGTTCTGAGATGTTTGTTGGGGCGATGGCTGTCAGGGGGTATTTTGCATAAGTTGGGGGTGTTTTGGTAACTTTCCCCCTTAAAATACCCTGAGGAAATATTTGGTATATAATTGACGTAATACATTTAAAAAGTGGTTTTAAAGCGATTTTGTGGTGTTGGTGGTGTAGCGGCCATCGGGGGGTATATTGGTAAATTGCCACGTTGGCTCTAAATTTTAGGGAAATAGAGTAATTAAGCGTTCGGAGTGGTGGGAAGTGAGGAATTGCTTTAATACATTGAAATAATGAGATAATGACTATTGCTAACGCGTTGGTAAGCTAGGTTTAAGATCCGGTTATATTTTTGGAATGTAAATATTATGGACGTTAAGTTGGTTTACGATTATATTTTTTTCTTAGAGATATGGATTTCAACCCCGGACCTCATGATACATCAATCATGTACGATGACGATGACCACGTCGCGAGGTACGTATTTGACGGTGTCGATAGGGGTGTTTTGGAAACAATTCAAAGCACAACTCACCTCGAAGAGTGGGTACTGAATGAGGAACAAATACAACTATTACACCGTCAAAATTTGGCCATGTTCACCGATCCCGGGATTTTCTCTCGGCATGACGATTGCCTTATATCCACTCTAGTTGAACGATGGAGGGGTGAGACGAACTCATTTCACTTCCGGTTTGGTGAAATGACTATTACATTAGAGGACGTCGGATTTCTACTTGGAATCCCATGTCACGGCAAACCCATTACTTGGAGCAAAACGTCTGCATCCATATCGAAGATGGCTAGGCAGTATTTCCCGGGAATCCCGAGGGAAGCTCTTACGTCTAATGGCATAAAACTTAAATGGCTGAGAGAGCAGTACGGTGTGCTACCGGATGAATACACTCCTCATGATTTCGTGACGTATACGAAGGCATTCCTTCTGTATATTATTGGAACCATATTACTTCCGACGCATTCCAAAAACATCGTGCATCCGAAATATATGGTGTTCTTGGAGGATCTTGAGGAGGTATACTCGTATTCGTGGGGTTCAGCTGTTCTTGCGCACCTATATCGAGCACTGCATAAGGCTACGAGATTGGATGCCAAGTCTGTTGCCGCCTGCCTGACTCTATTACAGGTATGAGCATTTATATTCTTGTTTTGACGTGTCAAAGTATTCGTGATTATTTACTAATTCCATATAATGTTTGCATTCACAGGTTTGGTCTTACGAGAGGCTACCCACGGGACGTCCACAATCGTGGGAATATTCTGATGCGGAGTGGCCTAGGGTGTGGGCCTGGGGGCCGGAGACCAACCGAAAGAGACGGGTAAACCCTCACCATCATCTACAGTTCTATCGGGGGGAACTAGATATGCTGGATGCACCCCAGGTGACGTGGCAGCCATACGGCAAGGTGATGCATCGGTTAGATGAGTATTGTTGGCAACTTTCGGTATCGTATGTGCTGGCAGGTTTGGTTCGGGTGCCACTTATTCACTTCGAAGTATGTGAGTTTCAGATGCCCGATCGAGCCATGAAGCAAGCTGGCTGTCTACAAGGGATACCAAAACCCCATGTAGACATGCGGCCATACAGGATTGTTCGATGGCCGAAATTCGAGGTGCCTGATGCCTTGAATTTATTAAGCGACGAGGTGGAACAGTGGAATACTTGGCAAGAAACGTATGGTAGCCTTGTATCGCTCAAGCACGACGGCACCAGTCTTGAGGAGTACCTGCAATGGTTTCTCAAGGTGACGCGCAGGAGGGTGAATCGCCCTTCCCAGCCGATGAAGACATCGTATGCGCCACGTAATTTCTAGGACCAGTTCTGAGCCTTGAACATTGTAAGTCACCCTCGTGTTGTTTTAATATTTATTTACGTACCTTATCGACAATGCCTGAAATGATGACGGTGATTTTGTTTATGCATGTTTTTTAGGTTGACCAGGGCACTGAGGTGTTCAAGCAGCTGGAGTCGTTTGACTGGTTTATCGCGCAGGCTCCCGTCAGTCTCAAAAGGTCCATTGAGAGGTACAAGACTGATCTTCACAACTTCAGTGTTGCGTACCGGGGTTACCCAGGGGAGCCGTCTAGTCGCTCAGCGCCTGACGTGTACAACTCTCAACCCCAGAGTCAGGGCCTGGGGGAGCCGTCTAGTCGCTTGCCTTCTGACGCGTCTTCGCCGCAGAGCTATGAATTCTGGGAGCCGTATAGTCGCTTGCCTCCTGACGCGTACGACTCTCAGCACCAGAGTCAGGTTCCCCAAGTAGGAATCCAGGCCTAACGCCCAAGCATCCGGTCGGACAAAGGACAAGCAACGAAGCCATTGAGGGCGGACAAGATGGGTTGGATCGACCGACACTACTTCGGGAATGAGTCTGTCGATTCAACAGACTTTCCTCTTGCGACATTCCTAGGTCATGAGGATATCAGAATGTTGGCGCCGGAGATAGATATTTCAAATTTTGTCATGAACGCTTACATAGATCTGCTCCGGATTAGAGAGCAATATTTTAACCGTTCTGAATATTTGAAGCTTAACATGTATCCCACTCATTTTGTGGAATTAACGGTGAGGGAATTCACAGAATGGAGGAGGCGAGGGGGCGACAGGGGTAAGTGGAAACCAGGTGGAAACGTGTTAGGCATGATGAACGCAAACTATCAATGTCACGCTGCTGATGCGAACCTTATCATGATACCTTGTCATCATGCAAACCACTGGTTCCTATTAGTTCTCCATCCAGCGAACAGAACGATTCACATATACGATAGCCTAAGGGAGGATGATCCTGGACAGCTGCTGGCACAGATGTACAGCGAGTACATCACTTTAGTGGTTAGTTTTTATTTTTTGACCTTCGCTCATAGTATATTCTTCTTGTTACATAGGCTTGATTCTCGTTTTTATTGTTGGATGCAGACTACTGTCCTCTCGCTAGCGTGCGAACGGCCACCGGGGGAGCCTTGGACGGTCGTGATGATAAAAGACCGACCAAAGCAATATAACGGTCACGATTGCGGGATTTACGTCCTCAAGTACATGGACTACATTGCTCGCTCGGACGTGCTCAAACACTCCTCGTGGACTAGGAAGGATGCCTTGACGTTTAGGTATAGGATAGCCTGGGAGCTGAAAAAGAATGAAGCTAGACGCCTTCATTACCATTATCCTGACTAGCGTGGCTAAGGTGCAATGATGTTACAAAAAACTGCACAAAAAAGAAATGATAAATTTTCGCATGCTATGAATTTGGCGCTAAAATGAGCGCGAATATACCTTTCATATGACGCATTCGAAAAAATTATGTGTCTCGTTTTTCGCTGAAATTCATAGAAATGGGCTAAGTAGCGTACATGAGGTGCTTTGAGCGGGAAAAACTAATAAAAAAATTACAACATTTTTCGCAAGCTAAGCATTGGGCGCTAAAGTGTGCCCGAAAAGGCCCTTCGTAGAAAAACCAAAAAAATAATTTGTCTCGTTTTTCGCCGAAATTCATAGAAATTGGCTAAGTAGCGTGCATGAGGTGCTTTGAGCGGGAAAAAACTGACAAAAAAAATTACAACATTTTTCGCAAGCTAAGAATTGGGCCCTAAAGTGTGCGCGAATAGGGGCGTTGTAGGAAAATCTAAAAAATAATTTGTCTCGTTTTTTGCCGAAATTCATATAAATGGGCTAACTAGCGTGCCTGAGGTGCAATGAGCGAAAAAAAAGTGACAAAAAAAATTACAACTTTTTTCGCAAGCTAAAATTGGGCCCTAAAGTGTGCGCGAATAGGGGCGTCGTAAGAAAACTCAAAAAATAATTTGTCTCGTTTTTCGCCGAAATTCATAGAAATGGACTAACTAGCGTGCCTGAGGTGCAATGAGCGAAAAAAAAGTGACAAAAAAAATTACAACTTTTTGCGCAAGCTAAGCATTGGACCCTAAAGTGTGCTCGAATAGGCCCTTCCAAAAGTATCAATAATCCACAAACCAAATCACAAATTAAAGATTTCACAAACCAAATCACAAATATAAACATTATAAAAGTTCAATTTATACAACTGAAACATTAATCCTAACACTCTTCCTCATCATCGTCCTCCTCGACCACACTGCTAGGTCCAATACCTAGCACTTTATAATGATTTCTCTTGTCATGGTCAGTCATCTTATTACACAACGCACACTTTCACAATTTTTTTTGACCCGTTGCTTCTTCAATTGGATTCTTCATACGTATTGCTCGTTTTCGCCCTTTTGTTTGAGAAATAATTGGATAAAAAATGTCGTCCTCCTCACCTTGCAGGCTAGTGCTGTCAATGACTGGCTGTGAAGCTCGATTGAATCTACCGGCTGGAGTCGTCCGAAGGTCCCGACTTTCTGGTAATGCCATCCTAAACTGTGCATGCTTAGTCTTATCCCGTGCGGCTGCTTCAACTTGATACATGTACCCATCAAATGTTGACGCTGCATCCATTGATAAACCGTGCATGATGTACAAAGGTGATTATATCGCAGCATCTCAGATTGCTCGAAATCGACTGAAACATTGGGCACGTAAGGAATGTGACCGTGGACTCTATTGGCTTCCTTCGTCCACCGATCCAAGATATACTCTGGAGGGATTTCACGAGCATTCTTGGCGCTAAAAAACCTCAACGCGTGTCGACAGAGTATACCTTTATGCTCAAACAGTTGACAGTTGCAACTAACACCCCTGGTCTCCATACACACTGCTACGGTAAAATGTCTTCTGTTCTTCGGAACCGACGAAGAGCACGGATTGGCAAAATTCGTCACATTTGTCAAAGCATAAACCTTGAGATATCTGTTGCATAGCTCGCGCAACTTTTTTATGCTATATTGATTCGACTTTAGTAGTTCATCCTGAAACTGTCTAAACATTTTCTTGGTATAGACTTGAGCCGCATGAGCCTCCAAAGGTGAAAAAAGTAATATTTGTCTTTCTTTGTAAACTGTAGCCGCATCGGCTTCTCTCTCAAGGTGAAATTGCCTGTCAAGGGCTTTCTGCATCTCTAGTACGAAATCTCTTAAACTTGAAGAAGAGCGTACGTACCCATCAAAGAATGAATTCATACCTTCGCTTCTCGAGGTCGTAGTCATTCCAGCTGCAAAAAACTTTTTGGTATAGGCACCGATCCACTGTGTCCTGATCTCATACAACGCTTGCAGCCATTCATGACTGTGCAAATAGTAGTCATCCATTAACTTGGCCCACCTCTCCTCGAACACGTCTACCGTCAACGATTTCTTCACACATGTATTAAAGTCACTCTTAAATGTCGGATGGTTTGCATATACATTGTGAAGCCGTTCGGGATATTTGTTGCTTATGTGCCATGTGCACAGGCCGTGGTGAGTATCTGGAAGGACCTTAGCGATTGCATTTTTCATTGCCAGATCTTGGTCGGTGATGATGGTCTTTGGAGGAATATGATACATTGCTTCAAGCCACGTTTCAAATAACCACGTAAATGACTCCTCCGTCTCATCCCTAAGCAGGGCAAAGCCAAACAAGATTGACTGATAGTGGTGGTTCACCCCGGTGAACGACGCAAAAGGCATAGAGTACTTATTTGTGCGGTCTGTGGTGTCAAACGTCACAACATCGCCAAAATTTTGGTAAGCAGCTCTAGAACGGGCATCCGACCAAAATATATTAGTAATGTGGTTCTCGTCATCCAGTTGGAGACTATAGAGAAAGCCAGATTCTCACTCTGAAGGCGCCTTAAGATATCAAGTGTAGCTTGAGAATCACTCCTACAGGAAGACTCTCTCCTCTGAGCACGAAGTTCATTTCGGAGGTCTACTTCGTTGAAGCTCAACTTGTCAACCCCCCCAGCCCAGCTTGAGAAAACCCCCATCATTTTAGAAGGTTGAACTTTAGCCTCGGCCATTGTAAATATCAGTTCTCTGTGTGCCGCGCTTATTTCTCGGTGCTGATGAATTTGACCAATCTTACTAGGGGTCATCAACTGATGGTTATGGCTCAACTCCACTCCCGTCACAACCCAATGGTTTTCATTTTTCCGGTGTACTGCATACACATGGGCCTTGCCGCCGGTACCCGAAAATGTGTCCCGTCTTCTTTGTCTTGATGGCCCTTCGTCACTGATCCGAACAACCGGGGGTACATGCGGGGCTCCTCAATGACACTCAAATAGTCTTCCACAAATTTGATCTGTATTGGCCCGTTTTCTAGTCGTCTTAATTCTAATACCGAAACCTATCGTTTTCGAATATGCTCTATAGTATGCTTCAACTTCGTCTAGTGTTTGATAAACTTAACCCAAGTAAGGTGGATCAGAATCTTCACAAAAAATATTTCCTCCAGTTGCATCCATATTTATACTGAAATCTAAAAAATAAAAACTATATCATTCTCAACAACTCATAGAATTAAATAAAATATGTATAAAAATTATTTCCTGCAGTTGTGTGGAAATTTTTTACAGGAAAATTACCAAAATACCCCCGATGAGCGGCAAATAACCGAAATGCCCCTGGGGGTTCATTATCACCCACTCCGAACCCTAAATCAGCTTCAAAACAGCCTTTCAGGTGTTTTACTTAAGTTTCTGGACAAAAAAGTCGTTTGGAAAACTTAACATTGTAGAATTACCAAAACACCCCTATCGAGGTGGCAAATTACCGAAATGCCCCTGGCATCGGAAAATCTCAAAAGTGCTTTGAAATGCTATTTTAAGCTTCCTGAATTCATTCTTGATCTAAAAAGTATTTTTTGGGATTTTTCGCCCAAAAATCCCAAACCGGTGTCTGGATTAAAACCTCGTTCAGCCAAAAAAATAGCTAACGACATCGGAATGGTGCAAATTCTGGGAAAACAGAACTTCCCAACATCCTAGGGTTCTCATAAAAGTTTCGCGTGAAATCGCGCTAGCTTGATATTTTAAATTACATTGCAAAGTTACAAGGTTCCCGTATCAGTTGACCCCTTTCCAGCCTATGGAAACATCTCAGAACAACTTTAAAATAACTTTTCGGGTGTCTTACACCCATTCCCGAACTAAAGGCCATTCGGAAAATTTTTACAGGAAAATTACCGAAATGCCCCCGATGGGCGGCAAATTACCGAAACGCCCCCGGGGGTTCAATATCATGCAATATTGTCGTGCAACTTTGTCATGCTATATTTTCGCGCAACTTTCAGGTGACTTAACTTTCTGGAAATTATAGTCGTTGTAGACTTAACAGTGTAGAATTAGCAAAATACCCCTCTCGGGGTGGTAAATTACCGAAATGCCTCATGACATCGGTAAATCTCAAAAGTACTTTGAAATGTTATTTTAAGCTTCCTGAATTCATTCTTGATCTAGAAAGTATTTTACAAAAGTTTCGCCCAAAAATCCGGAACCGGTGTCCGGATCGAGCGCTTAAAAGTCCGTTCGGCCAAACAAATAGCTAACGACATCGGAATGGCGCAAATTCCGGGGAAACAAAACTTCCCAACATCCTAGGGTTCTCATAAAAGTTTCGCGCGAAATCGCGTTAGTTTGATATTTTAAATGACACTACGAAGTTACAAGGTTCCCCGTATCAGTTGACCCCTTTCCAGTCGAGGGAAAAATCCCTGATATACATCTTTTAAAAATAACTTGGGTCTCTTTTTTGTACTTTGGCAAAATCTATCTCTAGCTATTTTTTATAAATTCATGAAAAATCCAAATTTTGACGCCCTAAAAAATGACTATTTTTTTACTTCGAATGAATATTCGCCAATAAACGCTAGTTCAATCCCTAATTTCAAACTCTCAAAAAACACGAATTTTAGACTATGGTAAGAACAATTTAAGCTAAACACAATTTAAACAAATCATTGGTAAGAACAATTTGAAATTAACATTGAATTATAAGAAAATTCAAAATACTTACTTGTTTTAACTTGATATATTGCTCAAGAAAAATCCATCGATCTTCTAGCGTAAAATTTTTTGTAAGTGAGATATGGAGTATGAAGTGTGTGTTGGTAAAGATGATGGTGAGTGGAAGAAAGGGTTCGGGGAGAAGGGTTTATAAAGAGGGAAAAATGAGGGAGAGAGACGAAAGAAAGCAGAGAAAGGTCGGGGAACCGGGCACATGGCAGAGGGGCCGCAAAATGGGGGGGGGACCGCAACAATGTTGTGGATTTTGGGGGGACCGCAACAAGGCGTTGCGGTTTGGGGATGGGGGGACCGGAGGGGTGGCCACGTGGCAGGCAGGAAGGGGAGTGGGGGACCGCCCGCCACGTGGCAGGCAGGGAAGGGGGAGTGGGGGACCGTCGCATGCCACGTGGCAGGCAGAAAGGGGGCCAGGTAAAGGACGGGTGGGGGGGTGGGTGGGTGTAAAAAAAATTAATGATACGGACCGCAACTAGGAGTTGCAGTCCGGTGGATATTATCCACCGGTAGACCCTGATAGGGGCCCTATAGTGTGTATATATATATATATATATATATATACTGTTGGTTCGGTTTATGCGGGTTCAAAAAAATCCAAACTGAATGTACGGTTTGGGAAAAAAAAACCAAACTGATTGATTTTTAGACCGGTTTGGAAATAGACGGATTTGTTGGTTCGGTATCAACGGTTTAAATGCTCACCCCTAGGACTATGCATTAACTTATAGGGAATTTCATGTTGTATTAGAAGGGTACACAAATTCAAATTGGATCATGGACTCGAATGAAACCAAAGTCCACAAGTGGTTGGATATTTACATTCGGTGGAGCTTCTGTTTCTTGGGGTTCCAAGAAGAAAATGTTGATTTCACATTTTACTATGGAGTCCGAATTTATTGCTTTGGCAGTGGCAAAAAGGAGGTGAAATGGCTTAGAGACCTTTTAATAGAGATTTCTCTATGGCCTAAGGCAATGCCTGTTATATCTGTATTATGTGATAACGAGGCAGCGTCATCACGGGTATACAGTCTAGTTTATAATGAGAAGTCTATACATATAAGTCTTAGACATAACTATGTGAGAGAACAACTGAGCAGATGAGTTGTCACTATTATCTATGTGAAGTTCAAAGAAAATTTGGCGGATCCCTTTACGAAAGGCCTAAGAAGGGATATAATATGGAAGACTTCCAGGGAGATGGGTTTGAAGCTCATGAAGTAAGAGAGGTAACATACATGTGGAAACCAATTAGACACTAGAGTAATATCTAGTATCCTAGTTTAATGGAAAAACACGTTATATTTATAACCAATGATGCACTAAAAGGTGAAGATTTTGATCTCCATGCCATCTCAAGGTCGTGCATACTTGTATACAGAACAAGAAAAGGGTGAGAATTATTCCCTTAATAAATCAATGTCCTTAAAGAAGGGTGCATGTCATATAAGTGCACCTTTTAGTTTTACCTATATAAGTGTAGGAAATGGTGCGGCTTCTATGAGATTTGAGCTTGTCTCTATGGCACTTATGAAAAATCCTAAGATGTAGCACAAGGTCGTAAATATGCAGATATTTAGAAATTTGGTTGGAAAGTTCTACACATAATAGTGATGATCAATCATCAAGAATTCTTAATGCAAGGCTAAGGCCTGGATTCTGATTGACTTCATTGCTATATGGTAAAGGTTCAAGTCGAAAGACACCTTTACCTTAGTAGGGCCTAACAAAGGATAGAGAGAGGTATATTTTATCCGTAAGAAAATGTGATAAATCCAATTTTGGAAAATTGGGGGAAAATTTTCATAATTGGACCCTACCTTATTAAACCTTGCACTATAAGGTTTAATGTCCAAGAAGAATCAATCAATTTCATTAATTGATTAGAGAGATATAAAGTCTCAAAGTTAGGCATTTAATAAAGTTAAAAAGGGTCATAATTGGGGTTCCCACATTACTTGGGAAATAGAATATTTAAGGGTATTTGAGTGGCCACGTGATATACCATATTGTTCTAGAAAATAGAAAGTATGCATGACCACCCACTCGCACATGTGCAGTGCACCGCACCTCAAGCGCGCACTCGTGGCGGCGTCTCCAGTGAGGGTGACGGTGTAAAGGCGTTATTGGCACTTTTAGGCACACTTTGCACTTCACATGTGCACATCGTCGCTAGGAGCTCTCGCCCCAAGCCCAACGTTAACTTTTTACAACAAATTCAGCCTATGAACCAGAATAAGTGTGATTTTTAGATTGAAACAGTGTAATTGTTGGTGAATTAAACAGAATTTTCTGTTTTGTGAAATTCAAAAGACACATGTTCATGGTGTCTTTTAGTTCAAAGATGCACCTGTTCATTGTGTCTGTCAAATGGTGACTGTTAAATGACACCCGCAGACTCATTTAACAGCCACAACTGATTGCACCTGTTCAAGGGCACCTGTTGTGTGTGTGTCTATATATATGTGTGTGTGTGTGTGTATATATATATATATATATATATATATATATATATATATATAGGGCTGATGGCAAACTTACTCCTACTCACTTCGTGTCTCTCTCTCTCTCTCACTCAAATTTCTGCCTAATGATTGCAATCTGTTGTAATCAATAGTATTTCACCTGTTTTATTTTAGGAGGCAGATTAACTGCTACCCTAACCAGATTACAAAGAAGCAAATACTGTCTTAAAGAAAGAGTGCATAGCATTCGACTCAGGCCATCTTTCTGCTTCTCTATTACTACCTTACTTTTCCAACATAAGATACCAGGAAAAATAGGTAAGCAGTGTCGACAACGACAAAAAAGAGCTTTGTTAGAGACAAGAACCCCCGTTCTGAGAAAGAAAAAAGAAAAAAAATGAGATCTGGGCTTTGATTCGAGTTCTAATTTGGAGGCCATTAACGAAATTATGCATTTTATGTGGCTTGTACAAAGGTTGTGGTAGTTGGCGTTGGTGGTTAGTTTTGTGGTTGGTCACAATAGCGGTGAGGAATAGTGCATATGACTACAGTGGTGAAAATTTGGTGGTTGTATGATAGTAGTGGACGGTGGAGATGGACAAGAAGGTAAAAATAGAGAATGAAAAGGGGGAATTTTTGCTAGATCACAAAAATTATTCTTGTGTTTACTTTGGCACAGGGCTTTGCCTTGATAAGATGCCCATGGAAGTTCCAATTACTGCCCATTGTATACTATTATGATAAGTTTTACCGATGTAATTGTAATATACAATCAAAATTTGTATGAAAAATGAAATAAAAAAGATAACCCTAGAAGGGGGGTGACTAGGGTTTTAAGACTACTTTAAAAATTAACAAACAACAAAGCTCAATCTCAATAACTTAAATAAGAAAACTAACCAATCTCAACACAAATGTAAAACGATAATGTAAAGAGAGAAGGGTTTAGAGATACTTGACAAGGAGATTTAAATGGTTCGGCTTGATATACCCTCAAGCCTACGTCCACCCTTTCAAGGAAGTCCCTTGAAAGGCCCTAGAATCCACTAGTATGATCTTCCTTACGGGTCAAGATCGAACCTCTTACAATCCCTTGATGCTATGCCCACATCAAGAACAATCTTTGACAATCCCAAAGCTCCAAAGCTTGACAACCCCAAGCTTTGATACAAGAACCTTTAGATGAAGAATTGTGTACAAGATTTCACTCTCAATAAGTAGATGAGTACAAGTTTAAGCACTAGAACAAGAGAGATGAGTGTATGATGACTTTATGAAAGTGTATATCTCTCAAGTGTAAGTTCACAATAAATGCTCTCTTGAAATGGATGAGAAAACAATGAAAACCAAGAGAGATTGAACAATTGCTTTGATCTTTGAGAATATGAAAGATAAGAGAGCTTTGAATGCAATTGATGAATCAAAACTAAGCCCAAAATGAGTATTTATAGAGTTGAGAATTAATATGACCGTTTGGAGTTAGGTAGGGCATTAATTGCGCCAAACGGTAAATACAGTCGAGTGTAATGCACCATTGCAGTCGACTGTAACCCCAAAGTAGCAGTTGGAAATTCAAATTTCCAACTTGCAGTCGACTGTAATCCAAATGCAGTCGACTGTAATAGGCTACTGGAATTATTGCAGTCGACTGCATTCCAATGCAGTCGACTATAATACATCACTGCCCAACTTGAAGTCGACTGCAATCCAATGCAGTCGACTGCATTCCAGAAAATGCAGTTTCCTAGTTTTTAAAGAATGAAAAACTTTTATGCATGCAAGGGAAACCTATGGGCAAGTTCTAGGTATACAGTCATCGTAATGATCATCTCTCTACGTCTAGTTTACAAAGAAGGAAATAAAGCGTTGTAAAATTCAATCGACGAATTCCTTCTTTGATGCGTTCCGTTGAGAGTCTTTGACCGTTTTGCTCATCTAATAGTCCGTTTGCATGAGTATGAGATTGTTCATATTGTTTCATCAACTCAATGCATGTTAGACAACATAAACATCAATATTGGTTATCATCAAAATCAAATATAATCCTAGGTTAAATAACCGTAGGGTTAACAAAAAAATATGCTTCTTTTATTTCTATATCAGTTATGAAAAAAGAAACATTATCGGTAACATAGTTTCTTTTATTCTAGACAGATTAAGGGTTTTTTCACCACTAGGGTTGCCTTCCCTCTCCCACGCTAATTGATCCCCATTCCCTCCATTTTTACAAAAAAGTTATTTTGGACGAGTTCGGTGGTGGTGGCTATCGCTGCATTGGTGTAAGGCAATTTATGGGAGGCTTTCTTTGGGCTCCAAATAGTGGGATTGATGATTGGGTGTGGGGGGTGAGCATAGGAAGGTGCCGTGGTGGAGCTTTGGAGTTTGTTGTAGTGGTGGTTGTTATCGTTGGCGGTTCAAAGGTTTGGTGGTGTAATTCAGCAGCTGGTGGCGGTTGAAGTTGGTTGACGACAGTGCGATGGTCAATTGGTGGCTGGGGATTCTGGTTGGTGGTGACACAATGTGATCCACTGTGTGGGATATGTTAGCCTCGGGGTTCAGGCTTGGCGTGGAGAGGTGCATTATTGGCTATATCTTGTCAGAGGCCGTTTGTGATTGATTCTAAAATGCAGATTTCAGCTTTAATCTGAATCAGTTTTCAAAATCATATTTAATTTAATTTAAGCAGAATCAATTTGATACTTGACAAAATTAGATGTGAACTAGCTTAAAGTTACAAAAAAATGTTTGGATAGAAAGTGATTAAATTAGTTTTGATATGGCAAAATGACCGTAAAAGACACTACATAAACGAAGTTTCTAATATCCATTTAGTGAAGCAATGTTAACATAACTTTCATTTGAAAATAACTACAATATACGAACAAATTATTGAAGAATCTATTTTCAACCACCTACAAAAGTTGTCACTTCTTATTCTGAATTAAAGATAGAAGACCGTACAGAAATGGTGATGAGGAAGTATGTGACTGTTGATGAACGGTTGTGCTCCCTCTCTCTATTCGTAAAAAAAGATATAACTCCAGAAGTTAATTAAAAGGCACACCCAATAATTAGTTAAAAATGTATGAAATGTCTTTTTGTTAAAAACATAGAGATATGATGGTAAATTAAAAGGTTAAACTGGATTGTGAAAAAATGATTATTTCATAATCCTCACTTTCCAAGATTATGGATTTAATCAGTTTTAGCTTTTTTAGCCAGATAAATCTCATAATCTCTTTTGCTAAAGACTCACACACCTAATTTAATCTAGATTAAATCAGGTTTGTCTATTTCAAAATCAACCCCAAACACCCACTTAGTCGTAGTGGCCTTACCTTGTTCTCTGCAGTTTGTTTTGTTTGTTTGTTGATTAACTAAAAAAAAAATCTCTGTTTGTTGGCTAATTAGTTTTGGGGTGTTCTAATGCTGGTGTCTACGGGTGTTTTTAATGTGCAATTAGGTGGTGCCTATTCAGATGCGGTTGTCATCTGTGTATGTATGTATGTTATATATCTTTGCCCTTTTATGGACTTCATTGTACTCTTTTTTACACTAGTACTATGCGAGTGCGATGCACATGAACCTTAACAAGTGACAAATTAAAATTATGGTATAAAAGTGTCATTATTCCTTGTATTCTGTAGATTATGTTAATCAATTTTCTGTTGTTTAATTATACATGTTAATTTAATTGAAGTTAAAAAGGTGGGTTAAAATCAATATATATATATATATATATATATATATATATGCATGAGGATTGTTCTAAAAACGTTATGAATCCATCTAAAAAATATTAATTGTCTCACAACCACTTTCGTCGCGCACAACTTCTATAGAACGTATGTATACCTCGATTTTATGTCAATGGTGGCTCATCTCCTTATGATGGTCTTACCCACCACACTTTTGAAGTAAAAATAATTACAATTTTATACTGTTGCATAGTCTAAACTAAAAGGTGTTTAACAATCAACAAAATAATATTTATCTTTATGTCGACATCTATATAGTCATAGTTTTTAGACTTTAGCTTTCCATCATTTTTATTTGTTTTGACATTTATATAATTACGCAGTCCAACTTGACGAACACAATAGTTGTCGTGAATGTATCACAATCGTCCATAGTCACCTTGGTTTATAAAATAGTTTTCGTATTTAATTTGAGAAATATATTCTTATAAGATTAGTATCTAAAACATTTACTCATTAAGATTCGCTGCAGTGATACGTTAGTAATTTCGAACCCATAAAACATAAAAATGCCTATCTATTTGCAAATACACGAATATTTTTTTGAATTAATATTGTTATTAGGATTTTCCTTATTGAACAAAAAAGAATTGTGTGCTGCAGACAAAATAGCAGCTATGCTATCAATAGCTTCCAATCTCATTACTATAATTTTTTGTCAGCTGAAATTAATTTAATGCATTCTATTCTCTTTCAGGTAACATTAAAAGTGGTATAGAGATTTTTTTTTTATTTTAAGTTAATTTCTGATTGCAAATGTAGAACCGTCCATTCATCTAGTATCCAATTAGACATTGCCTAATCGGGTAATGGTATTATACTTAAAGATAAATAAGAAGTAAAGTCACAATAACTTACACAGTCATAAGCAGAATTATTATTTTCTGTAACAAATACTTAATATGCTTGGCAAGTATTTATCTACATGCTGTGGGATACCTAAGTAAATGGAATGATAGTCATCTATATTAAAATTTATTTTTAAGATTCAGATTTTTTAGAAGTGGGAGAGAAAAAGTCACCCTTAGTTAGAAGACTGTGCCGATACTTAATCAAAAATTGATGTGAAATGAATAATTTCAAGATTTTATTAGCCACAACAAAAAAATAAATAGGAAGACGGTGAGAGTATCCATAACAATCAAATGAAGAGAAAGGAAGTTAAGTTGCTCAATATTTTAAAGTTTGTTTAGAGAATTACCAACATTTCCATGGTCAGACCTAAGTCACACACACACACACACACATGTACACATATATTTGTGTAGAGATTAAGGCCTCAAATTATATTTGTGTAGAGATTAAGGCCTTAATCTTTTAGAGATTAAAGCCTGATATTATATTTTTGTAAATATAATATCAGGCCTTAGAGCCAAAAGATAAAAAAGTTGGAGGAAAATATTAATTCATGTTTGTTTAAAATTTTTGTTTTATGTGTTCAATTTCATCATTTTCGAATCTAGTTAGGAAATATGGTTGTGTACTTATACGATTTTGACAATTTCGTTTAGCTATTTTTCTCTGATAATGGGTGAGAGACAGCCGAAAAAGATAGATATTT
>JAVXUO010002786.1:0-55106 GCA_033065855.1 Escallonia rubra | reverse complement strand
AAGATATTGGCTTCACCTTATCGTCAGAAATTCCCATCTAATGGAATGCGTGTTCGAAGATGATATCGGTCGAGCTTCCCGTATCGACCAAGATGTGTTTGACTTGAAAAACATCTATAGACAATGTGATGACAAGAGCATCGTCGTTCGGTAGGCTTACTCCATCAAGATCTGCATCGTCGAACTCCAAAGAGGTGGATGCTTTCGTTCGTTTAGTCGGTCCTTGTGTTAGATTGACTTGCCTAGCATAGGCTTTCTGGGAAGACCTAGACAATTGCCAGCGCTCGATCCTCCCAAGATGGTGTTTATCACTGGGGGGGTCCCTTAGGAGCGTCTCATCTATTCTCCTCTGATTCCCCTTTCTTCCATTTTGTTGGCACTCGTTAGTCTTGATGAATTGCTTGAGATGCCCTTTAGCAATGAGGTTTTCGATTTCGCGTTGAAGAACCTTGCACTCATCTGTTGTATAGCCGTGATCCTTATGGAAATTACAGTATAATTAGGACTCTCTCTTTTCGGCTGGTCCTCTCATAGGTTTTGGCCAATTGAGGATGTTTTGACCTTTGATCTAGTTTAGGATGTGCTCACGAGAAGTATTTGTTGACTTGTTGATTTTGATGATTTCGGACTTAACTTATCTAAACTTTAATCTGACAATATTATTGAAGGTAAAACATTTCAGGTTTTATCTTAAACAAACAAAGACATAATCTTGACATGGATGACAGAGATTGACAGAGATTTTGCACGACCTTGACAATGGATGACAAAGACTTTGGACTCAAGCTTTGGACTACACAGAAAGATTCAAGATCTTAAAGTATATCTTTTCTTGTTTTAGTCTTTTCTTTAAACAGCCTTTCTTAAAGGATCTGACAGAAATTCTAGTAAAGAACGAAGCCAAGTGTTTTTAGTCGAAGTCAAGTTTTTGAGTCGAAACCAAAACTTTCAGTCGAAGCCAAGTGTTTCAGTCGAAGCTAAGACGTTTAGTCGAAGCTAAGACTTTCAGTCGAAGCCAAGTTTGTTTAGTCGAAGCTAAGACGTTTAGTCGAAGCTAAGACGTTTCAGTCGAAGCTAAGACGTTTAGTCGAAGCTAAGACTTTCAGTCGAAGCCAAGTGTGTTTTAGTCGAAGCTAAGACGTTTAGTCGAAGCTAAGACTTTCAGTCGAAGCTAAGACGTTTAGTCGAAGCTAAGATTTTTTAGTCGAAGCAAATCTTTTTGGTCGAAGGCGAGACTTTCAGTCGAAGCCAAAACATTTGAGTCGAAGCTAAAATGCTTTAGTCGAATCCTTCTCACTTGGCTTTTCTACCTAACTGTCCTCTATTTCCTTCCTGTATAAATAGGGAATCAGTTAGCGCATTTATTAACTTTTTCTCTCGCGCAAATTTTCATTCTGAAACAACTCTCTCATCTCATTCTCTTATTCTTATCAATTATCTTTTGAGTGAGTTCATTTTTAGAAAAAGTTCAGTGTAAGCTTCTTGGTTTTGTTCTTGAAAGGATTTAGATCTTCCCACCTAAGAAGGCTTAGCTTTAAAACTTTCATTGTATATTCTGCTCAAAAAGGAGCCTGATTATTGCATTCAAATTGTAATCTCTTTTCACTTGTAATCTGTTGGAAACCTAGGAAGGGTTTCGGATATTGTACTGAGGTTTGAGCTAGCACCCGAAGCTAGCTGGTATAGTGAAAGGCTCGAGTAGGTCTCCCTTGTGTGGAGTGCTCGAGGACTGGACGTAGGCTGGTGGGGCCGAACCAGTATAAATCTCTGTGTTGATCTTGTTATTGTTGTATCCATCTTTACGTTGTAATCTTAATTTTTAAATTCATATTTTAAGTTGAAAAACACCTATTCACCCCCCTCTAGGTGTATTTAGGGACCTACAAGTGGTATCAGAGCCTTGTGCTCTGAAATTCTTCCGTGACTTAATCGTCAAGAGCAAAAGATCGTGCTATGGAAGAAGGATCAGCAACCACCAGGCCACCATTGTTGAAAAATGACAACTACAGCTACTGGAAAAATCGCATGAGGAACTTTCTGAGGCAGGATATTCACGTATGGTATGTTGTTGAAAATGGTCCTATAATTCCTATGAAGGATGGACTGGATGGAAGCAAGATTCCGAAAGGAATTCTTGAAATGGATAATCATGAGGCCCAGCTCTTCTCCATGGATGATAAAGCCAAGAACATTATCAGTTGTGGCCTCGACATAAATGAGTACAATCGAGTCTCAGCTTGTGAGACGGCTAGAGAAATGTGGAGATTGTTGGAGGTTACTCATGAAGGAACAAATCAGGTAAAAGAGACCAAAATCAACATGTTGGTCCAGCAATACGAAGCCTTCAAGATGAAGGAGCACGAGTCCATAAATGAGATGTATTCCAGATTCACTCTCATTATCAATGGGCTGAGACTTTTGGGTAAAACTTACCCAGAAAATGAAGTTGTCCGAAAAGTTCTCAGATCTCTCCCAAAAAGATGGGAAGCAAAACTCACAGCCATTCAAGAGGCGAAGGACTTGAATGTGCTGAAGCTTGAAGAATTGGTGGGCTCTTTAATGACTCATGAAATTACGATGAAAATTCATGACGAAGAAGAAACCACCTCCAAGAAGAAGAACTTAGCTCTTAAAGCTGAGAGTTCTCATGAGCCAACGGAAAGCAGTGACGATTCTGATCCTGAAATGGCTCTCATCACTCGGAAGTTCAAAAAGTTTCTCGCAAACAAGAGAGATGGGTTGTTCAGGAGAAATCCAACAAACCAATCACATCAAAGAAATAATGGTGATTGGAATGCAAGGGAAAATTCTGACGCCTGTTACGAATGCGGCAGAACTGGACATATAAAGAAATACTGTCCACAACTCAAAAACAAGACCGCAAACAGCAACAGTCGAGACTTCAAGGAGAAGAAGTTCAAATCAAGAAAAGCACTGCTAACTTGGGATGACTCTGATGAAAGCGATAAGGAAGGAAGCGAGGATGAGGACGTAGCTCAACTCTGCTTCATGGCAAACGATGATGATCTCAAGGTAACCCCGGAAAAACATTTTAACGAACTTCAGTCAGCTTTTCTCGAACTCAGTAAAAATTATGAAAAGTTGAAAATTAAAAATGCAGATCTAAAAATTAAGGCTTTTTCTTTGATAAATACTGTTGAAGAGTTGGAAGACGAAAAGGAAGAGTTGCAAGAAAAAATTAAATTTTATATTTCTGAAAATGTTTCTTTAAAAAATAATGTAAATGATTTTAAGAAAGAAAATTTTCTTGAGCATTCTGAAATTAACCTTCTTAGAGAAATCAAAGTTCCAGTTGAAAATGAATCTTTAAAATCTCAACTGGAGGATATAACTACACAAAAATTAATTTTAGAAAAAGAGATTGAAGACCTCAATTTTACTCTTTCAAAATTTACACAAGGAAGAGAGAATTTGGATATTCTTTTGGGTAAACAAAGATGTGTCTTTCAGAAAAGTGGAATTGGTTATGATTCAAAGAAGCAAAAGGACTACAAAAATTTCTTTAACAAAAGTTTAGTTTCCTGTTCACCATTCACTCTCTGTACTGTTTGTAACAAGAAGGGACATTTAGTTAAAAATTGTCCTCTTAATCTTATTAAAAAACAGTCATCTCCTTCTTTTACTAAGAAGAAAATGAAACATGTATGGGTGCCAAAATCTTCTTTATCTAATCTTCCAGGACCCAAGAAAGTGTGGGTACCTAAAGGAACGAAACCAGAATCTGTTGTAGGTATGCTTGAAAGCAAGGGTAGACTGCAACAAATGGATTCTCGACAGCGGTTGTTCAAGACATATGACAGGTGATCGTTCTCTTTCCTCACATCACTCCGAAAAATGGCGGGCTTGTCACTTTTGGAGACAACTCAAATGGTAAGATCATCGGTAAAGGTAAAATTGGCACTGGCTCCATTTCTATTGACAACGTATCCTTAGTTGACGGTTTAAAGTTTAATTTGATAAGTATCAGTCAACTAATCGATAGTGGTCACAAAGTTCAGTTTGAAGGCGAAAAATGTCTTATCAGTCATGCCTCGGATGGGAGTACGCTGATCGGTAAAAGAGATGGTAACATTTATACTCTGTCTTTTGATGCATCTGACCATTCCCGTGAAGTATGTCTTTCTGTTCAGCACAATGATATTTGGTTGTGGCATCGTAGATTAGGTCATGTTCACATGGATCTCATCAAGAAACTTCTCTCGAAAGATCTCGTCAGAGGCTTACCAAACTTGAGATTTATCAAGGATAAAATCTGTGATGCCTGTCAATATGGTAAACAGTCAAAAATTTCTTTTCAAGCCAAAAATGTTGTTTCAACCTCTCGTCCTCTTCAACTCCTTCATTTAGATCTTTTTGGTCCTACTAGAAATGCTAGCCTTGGTGGTAAATTTTATGCCTTCGTCATTGTTGACGATTTTTCAAGATACACCTGGGTTCTTTTTTTAACTCGTAAAGATGAAGCGTTTGAAAAATTTTTCAGTCTTGTTAAACAGCTTCAAAATGAGAAGGAGTTGAAACTTGTCAAAATTCGAAGTGATCATGGCGGTGAATTTGAAAAAGATTTTATTCCTTTTTGTATTCAAAATGGCATTTCACATGAGTTTTCTGCCCCTCGGACACCCCAACAAAATGGAGTTGTTGAGAGAAAGAATCGTACTCTTCAAGAAATGGCCAGAACTATGCTTCAAGAAAACTCTTTGCCAAAATATTTTTGGGCAGAAGCCGTCAACACTTCCTGTTACGTATTGAACAGAGTACTCATCAGACCAATTCTTGATAAAACTCCTTACGAATTGTTCTCAAATCGAAAACCAAAAATCGATTATTTCAGGGTTTTCGGTTGCAAATGTTTTATTTTGAACAATCGTGAGAATTTAGGAAAGTTCGATGCAAAGTCTGATGAGGGAATATTTCTTGGTTATTCATTAAAGAGTAGAGCATATAGAATTTATAACCGTAAGTCTTTGACCATTGAAGAATCTATGCATGTTGTTTTTGAAGAATCTAATGTTGAACAAACAAGTAAGATTGCAGGTGATGATGATGACGAACTCTCCAAGGATTTGAACAACAATCTTAATGTCTCCTCAACTGAGGGGGAGTGTTCAACTTCTCGCAATAATAACGATGAAACTTTGCCACTTCCAAAAAGCTGGAGATATTCTTCTAGTCATCCATTAGACCAAGTTATAGGCAATGTGGAACGCGGAGTTACAACTCGGTCTACGGTAAATCTTTTCTGTAAGGATTTTGCTTTTCTTTCTCAAATAGAGCCTAAAAATATTTCAGAGGCTCTAAATGATTCTGAGTGGATTCTTGCCATGCAAGATGAATTGAATCAATTTGAGCGAAGCGAAGTTTGGACACTTGTTCCGGCTCCTGTTCAACAAAAGGTCATTGGAACCAAGTGGGTTTTTCGAAACAAACTTGATGAAGATGGCCATATTGTTCGTAACAAAGCTAGACTCGTTGCTCAAGGATACAATCAAGTCGAAGGGATTGATTTTGATGAAACTTTTGCCCCTGTTGCACGACTTGAAGCTATCCGAATTCTTTTGGCATTTTCATGTCATTTGAACTTCAAACTTTTTCAAATGGACGTGAAAAGTGCTTTCTTGAATGGGGTAATACAAGAGGAAGTTTTTGTTAAACAACCTCCCGGTTTTGAAAATGAAAAATATCCCAATCATGTCTTTAAATTGAAAAAGGCTTTGTACGGTCTTAAACAAGCTCCTCGAGCTTGGTATGATCGTCTCAGCAGCTTCCTCATTGATCATGGATTCTCTCGTGGCAAAGTCGATACTACTCTCTTTACAAAAACTCGTAGTTCCCATATTTTAATCGTTCAAATTTATGTTGATGACATTATTTTTGGTGCCACTAACAATGATCTTTGTCAAGAATTTGCTGAAAATATGCGCAGAGAATTTGAGATGAGCATGATGGGTGAACTTACTTTTTTTCTTGGACTTCAAATCAAGCAGTCCAAAGACGGAATTTTTATCAATCAGTCTAAGTACACTCGGGAACTTTTGAAAAGGTTTGGCTTGGAAAATGCTAAACCTAGAGGTACTCCTATTTCCCCCAGCGTCAATCTTATCAAAGATGAAAATGGTAAAGATGTCGATAGTAAACTTTTTCGTGGTATGATTGGCAGTTTACTTTACCTTACTGCTTCTAGACCTGACATCATGTTTAGTGTGTGCATTTGTGCCCGTTTTCAAGCCTGCCCCAAAGAATCTCATTTATCTGCTGTTAAACGTATTTTTAAATATCTCTCTGGTACTCTAAACTTAGGTCTCTGGTATCCTCGTAATTCTTCAATAGATCTAGTTGGTTTTTCAGATTCTGATTATGCGGGTTGTCTTGTTGATCGTAAGAGTACTAGTGGCACCTGTCAGTTTCTCGGCGATGCTTTAGTTTCCTGGCACAGTAAGAAACAGACATCTGTGGCTCTATCCACCGCTGAAGCGGAATATGTTGCAGCTGGAAGCTGTTGTGCCCAAGTTTTATGGATGCGTCAAACCTTACAAGATTTTGGTGTCTCTTTAGCGCTTATTCCTATTATGTGCGACAGTAGCAGTGCTATCGATATTAGTAAAAATCCTGTCCAACACTCACGCACTAAGCACATCGATATTCGTCATCACTTTCTCCGCGACAATGTTCAAAAGAGGTTAATTGAACTTAAGAAAGTTGGCTCTGAAGATCAGCTCGCCGATATCTTTACAAAACCTTTAGCTGAATCATCTTTCTGTTCTCTTCGTCGTCGTTTGGGAATGTGCGATCTGAGTTAAGTTTTGGCTGTCTAAAATTCACCTTTTTCAGTCGACTCAACCCCTTTCAGTCGACTAAACCCCCTTTCAGTCGACTCAACCCCTTTCAGTCGACTCAACCCCTTTCAGTCGACTAAACCCCTTTTCATTCGACTCAACCCCCTTCAGTCGACTCAACCCCCTTCAGTCGACTCAAATGTTCACTTTCAGTCGACTCAACCCCCTACAGTCGACTAACACTCTTTTGCCTATTTATATGCCACCTTTTTCACTTTTACTTTTTACTGTTTCCCTTTTTCACTGTGTCTGTCACTTTCACTATTTCTCTCCTCTTTCTCTTGTCCACCTGTCACTCCACGGCCCCACATGGCGTCAAACCAACGAAATCAAAGTCGTCGTCGCTACATTATTCAATCTGACGAAGACAACGATGGGTCTCCGCCTTCCACCAATGCCGCGCCTGCCGCTGTTGCTGCTCCACCGTCTGCCGCTGTCACTGTTCCACCGCCGACCACCCGTCCTCGTACCCGTCAAGCATCCAACGCTGCTTCACGTCGTACGACCTCCGCAACTGTCCCTTCGTCATCAGCACCGTCCTCTTCAGGTACTGTAGTTCCTCCTCCTCCTCCCCATGCCTCTTCTTCGTCTGCCCCTCCACCATCCTGCCCACCCCCAACTTGCCCATACACTTCATCTTCCGACATCCTTCACATTCCCCATTTCTTTCCTACTCCCGAAGACCAACTTCAATATTACACCCTTTACGTCAATCGGGAAGTCATCCCCGGTCGCCCAAGTGACGTCAATCTTATGACGCAACTTGGTGTTACTGCTCTGTTTGAGCGAATGGGATGCCTCTCCATTCTCTCTCCCCCCTCCACTTACTATCCTGCTCTGGTTCGCATGTTCTACTCCAATTTGCACTTTGATGCCCAACCCCCTACTTTTCTGACCTCATATGTGAATGGGGTCCACATTCGTCTTGATGCCACCACTTTGGCACAGATTTTTGGCTTCGAAAATCAATCTTCTACTCTTGTTTTCACTGCAAACACTTGGTGTACCTCCGGTTCTTTTACCCCTCTCCAACAGACCCAAACACTCTTAGGGGACCCATCTATCACTCATCCCCGTAAACCACAGTTAAGTGACATGTCCCCTCTTTCTCGCGTTCTTCACCTTATTCTCTGTTACAATCTTTCGGCTCGTTCTGGCTCTTATGCCACTTTCTCCTACTTAGATATCATTCTTCTCACCCATTTTCTTAGGGGTTCCCCGTTAAACATTGCCGGCATCATCATGCTTGTCATGCATGCCCGAAAAAACAAGTCTACTGCAAACCTTCCCTTCGGCCTTCTTTTGACTCGAGTTTTTGAACATTTTAATGTTCCCTTGCCTACCTCTAACTCGGAACGCATCATTCTTCCGAGTCATCATGTGCTCGACGAAACTTCTCTTCGTCGCGCCGACTTCACCATCCGCTTCGATCTCTCCTCCCACACTGCCCTGCTTGAACGACCTTCCCAGTCTGTCCCAGCTTCCATTTCTGCTCCCTTTACTGCTCCTGAAATTCCGTCAGCCCCCTCTTCTGCTTCAATTCCCCATTTTTCACCACCCCCACCTCCTTCTCCTCCGTTCATTCCTCCTGCTCCTACTGACCCTTCCACCTCAGCTCCTCCTCACCCTGCTGATCCCTTCTTCACCAGCCCTCTCAACGACTTTTCCAATCTTGACTTTGATGAATTTCTCACTTCTGATCACCCCGACCTCTCTGACACCCTTTCTCGCATCTCAACCTCAATTCAGCTTATTCTCGAATCCCAAACCACTCTTGCTGCTTCTGTAACCAATAACCACACCATTCTTCTTCAAGAGCTTGCTGCTCTTCAGCAGTCGGTTCAACATTCTTCCGCCCAGCTCCTTTCCAACCAGATAGATTTTCACAACCTCCTAAATGACCTTACTGCTAACCTTACCTCTATCCCTCTCAATCACACCCCCATTCTTGAAAGCTTGTCACGGATGCAGCATGACCTTCACCACCAGCAAGAGGTTGCCCTTCAGGATCATCGCCGCCAGGCCCATCTCACGACGAGCATACTGACTGAACAGAACCGTTATTTGGCGCATCAGACTTTCGATCAGGCGCATGGCTTTCGGGTGACTCGTCCCGATATCTTTCCCTCTCACCATACTGGCAACTACGGGGAAGAATGGTTCTTCAACCCGCATCTTCCTTACAATCCCCCGCCGCCGCGATCTCCTCGCGTTGTTGAAGTGGTTGAAGTTCCCACCACAGATCCGCCGCCTGCTGCTGCGCCCCGTACTCGTCAGTCTGCTCCACCGCCCAATGATCCGTCATCCTCTGCCCAAGGTTCTCGCCGCCGTCGGCCCTAGTTTTTATTTATTCATTCTTTGTTATCCTGGATACCCCCTCTTTTTGCTTTGACAAAGGGGGAGAGAACATGTATTAATCAGTCGTTCTTTTTGCATCTGTATTAAATCTGTTCATTATTTAAAGATGCTCTTTCTATTGTTCTTTTATGCGATGGTTATCTGATTAAGGGGGAGTATGTCTTTTAATATTGTCATCATCAAAAAGGGGGAGATTGTTGACTTGTTGATTTTGATGATTTCGGACTTAACTTATCTAAACTTTAATCTGACAATATTATTGAAGGTAAAACATTTCAGGTTTTATCTTAAACAAACAAAGACATAATCTTGACATGGATGACAGAGATTGACAGAGATTTTGCACGACCTTGACAATGGATGACAAAGACTTTGGACTCAAGCTTTGGACTACACAGAAAGATTCAAGATCTTAAAGTATATCTTTTCTTGTTTTAGTCTTTTCTTCAAACAGCCTTTCTTAAAGGATCTGACAGAAATTCTAGTAAAGAACGAAGCCAAGTGTTTTTAGTCGAAGTCAAGTTTTTGAGTCGAAACCAAAACTTTCAGTCGAAGCCAAGTGTTTCAGTCGAAGCTAAGACGTTTAGTCGAAGCTAAGACTTTCAGTCGAAGCCAAGTGTGTTTTAGTCGAAGCTAAGACGTTTAGTCGAAGCTAAGACGTTCAGTCGAAGCTAAGACGTTTAGTCGAAGCTAAGACTTTCAGTCGAAGCCAAGTGTGTTTTAGTCGAAGCTAAGACGTTTAGTCGAAGCTAAGACTTTCAGTCGAAGCTAAGACGTTTAGTCGAAGCTAAGATTTTTTAGTCGAAGCAAATCTTTTTGGTCGAAGGCGAGACTTTCAGTCGAAGCCAAAACATTTGAGTCGAAGCTAAAATGCTTTAGTCGAATCCTTCTCACTTGGCTTTTCTACCTAACTGTCCTCTATTTCCTTCCTGTATAAATAGGGAATCAGTTAGCGCATTTATTAACTTTTTCTCTCGCGCAAATTTTCATTCTGAAACAACTCTCTCATCTCATTCTCTTATTCTTATCAATTATCTTTTGAGTGAGTTCATTTTTAGAAAAAGTTCAGTGTAAGCTTCTTGGTTTTGTTCTTGAAAGGATTTAGATCTTCCCACCTAAGAAGGCTTAGCTTTAAAACTTTCATTGTATATTCTGCTCAAAAAGGAGCCTGATTATTGCATTCAAATTGTAATCTCTTTTCACTTGTAATCTGTTGGAAACCTAGGAAGGGTTTCGGATATTGTACTGAGGTTTGAGCTAGCACCCGAAGCTAGCTGGTATAGTGAAAGGCTCGAGTAGGTCTCCCTTGTGTGGAGTGCTCGAGGACTGGACGTAGGCTGGTGGGGCCGAACCAGTATAAATCTCTGTGTTGATCTTGTTATTGTTGTATCCATCTTTACGTTGTAATCTTAATTTTTAAATTCATATTTTAAGTTGAAAAACACCTATTCACCCCCCTCTAGGTGTATTTAGGGACCTACAGTATTGAGAGGGGTAAATGCTTTAGGGAGCATTGTTCGTGAGCGCTTGGATTCATCCGTAGTTTTTCCTTCAGGACGATCTCACCTTTTTTGCCCCGTGTGCGTTTTTTCGTGCTGCGAAGTTGTTGAATCTTCTTCATCTCGAAGATACTTTTCCACCCTGTCAAGGAGGTCCAACATGTTCTCTGGCGGGCTCTCGTTTAGAGAGAATCGTAAGGGTGTTCCCAATCGGACTCCCCTGGCCATTGCTGTAGATGTCATTCCTGGATCCAAATGATTGATGAGGAGTTTTTCGGAATTGAAGTGAGCATAGTACGACTTTAGGGACTCTTTCGGCCCCTGAACTATGCGAAAAAGGGCCGAGGAGTTTTTCCTCTGCACTCGACTTGTGAGGAAGTTGCTTCGAAAGGATTCCGCCAATTATGCCAAATAAGAGATGGAACGAGGTGCGAGGTGTTGGAACCACACATGTGCGGCTCCTTTCAACGTCACAGGAAAGGCCCGGCACATGATTTGGTCGGGGACCAGATGTAGGTTCATTCCCGAGGTAAAGCGAGCCAAGTGTTCCATCGGGTCTCCCGTGCCATCATACGACTCACACGGAGGCATCTTAAAGTTTGGGGGACTTGGGAAGATATCAACTTCCTCCGTGAATGGTCGTCCAATTATAATTGGAGCATTAGAGTAGCGCTCCGCTTGATTGCCGCCAGTGTTAGCGTGAGTGTTTCTGGTGGAATGAGCTTCGTTGTAACTGTAACATCCCGGAATTTTCCGAAATGTTAACACTCAATCGATCGATAACACTAAGACAGTATTGTCCTTAACATCAATAACTGATGCAACAAGCTGTCAGAGCAACTATCCGTAAATCAAACTATACTCTCAATCAACTTCATAATTGAAATACCAAGTCTAAGTCTAAGAAAATTTAAAAAAATAATATTTACCCATGCAGGGGTTCTAATGATGAATACCAAAATCTAATTCCTTCGCTTTCGCTCGTTCGGCTCTAATCCATATTCAGGTAACCTACTGCTGGCTGTCACCTGCGGAAAGGAAGTCAAAGGGGAGTGAGCTTTTGAGAGTCCAGTAAGGTCGCACAAAGAGTTAAAAAAAACAAAGGGATTCGGACGATTTTTCATATAAACCTTTTGAAGAGTATTCTCAATGAAATACAGCACTTAGACAAAGATGGACAAAACGAACGATTTTACAATCAAGTACAATAACAACTTTTTGAGGGATTTTGCTTTCGATGAAATCACTACAATACGATATAAACACAGGGATGAGTATTCAACTCAATCCCTTAAATAATAGGCATTTGAAACACTTCGGAAATAATAAAGCGTGAATGGATAATATTCAAAACAGTTCAAGTGTAATAAAATATAGACAGGAAACATTGAACATGAGCAGTACAGAAGCAAAGCCACCCCGGCAGTGCTCGATCGCTTTACATATGCATATGTACACTGACTAGTCCATCTAGGTACTAGTTAAACCCATCCAACAGACCATCCTTATACGCCAACAATACAGACCATCCTTATGGCTCCCAAGTTACTAACTCATGTCAACATTGAGAAGTAATAAATAGAATTTAAAAAATGCTTTACGATGAGAAATCAATAAACATATCAAATGAACAATGGATTCTAAGATTAGATGAAACATAATTTCCAAACGATCGCTATAAGGCTCAACTTAGGGTTTCATGGGCAATTTAAAAACATTTTATATTGATCAATAAAAACCAACATTCGATCTAGTTTGTAAAACTGTTGTTATAAGCATTTGAAAACAGAATAACGAAATGGGGTTCAGAAAGAAATCCCTTACCTCGGTCCAAGCTAAGCGATGCTACCAACCTCGATCAGTATTCTCTGAATCAACCTAAATTTATAATTTAATTGTTAGAACACAATTTATGTCTAATATACTAGAAACCCTAACATCGACCACCCATTGCGTACCCACTCTCTCCGAAATCGCGCACTCAAAACGATTCTCGCACACGACCAACCTGATCGAAAATCCTATACACTCCTTAACGGGTACCGACTCTCTAGAATTTATAATAATTTGTACTAAAACACTTTTATAGTTTAAAACATTATTAAAAGTCAAAATATGCATTTTCTGAATTTTTGAATATTTTCGAATTAAAATAATTTGTTTAAATACAATAAAAAACCCAATAATAGCCATAATTACTTCCAGATGCAAAATAAGTCCCATAATTTTTGTAACAGATTCAAAATATGTATAAAAATCATAGAAATTTAAATCAGAAATTAAAAAGCATTAAAACTATTTTTCAAATATTCGTTTTGCTAAACATAATGCGATATGGAAACCATAGCAAATCAATCCCAAAAATCATCAAACTTTTACTGAGTCTTTATTATACTATAAAAACATTACTATAATTTTTCCCAAAATATTTTCAGGGTTTAAAGACTCCAAAAGAATTTTCCAAATCTGAAATTACAGAAAATAATAATAATTCATACGATCTCAGAAAATTATAAAATTCTTCCAAGAATTCTAATATATCCTATCGTACTATACTGTAAAGTTTTATGCACTAATGATCATCATACACTATCGAATGCTCGTACCGCACTTAACGCTAACCCGTTACACCAACTGCACAATTTACTGTGGCCCAAACCCAATTCACTTCCAGTTCACTTCCTTCTTCTTCTCCTTGTTCATTGCACTCATAGACTATTGCACTCACAGACCCCATGAAACTCACACCCCACAGTCATTACATTCACAAAACACACACACATACATACATTACACACTATATTCTCACTTCTCCCTCACTACCCACATGGTACAAACCCACATATCTTTATATTTATCCTGCCATGCTCACTGCCTCACGGCAGTGGGTCTCCCTTCTTCTTTCATTTTACACATTATACAGGCTCACAACTTCACCATTTATACTCACACATGCTCACAGCACCTCACCACTACACAGCTGCACCACCTCCCATTTTCACTACTTTCATGCACACACAAACTCCATAACCTGTACACACTCCATTCACAACACATACCATCCCACGCACCTCACAGCTCACACACTAAAACACACAACAACATGCATGGATATCTCCCTACACCCATTGATTTACAAAACACCATAACACTTCCCAAAGCACTCTGCCTATGCATACCCACGGAGCATATCTTGCTCCTGTCACCTTCCTCTCTTCTCTTATCCAATACATGACCTCATACAACCAACCAACACTAACCCACTGCCGTGATTCCCCTTTCCCCTTACACATATAACCACACTTTACACCCAAAACATATGCACCCATGCTGGGCAGTCCACCCATAACACCAACCACAAACACCTCACAGCCATAATCAATTAAACCCATTATACGCACACATTACACTTGATACGGCAGCCGTGTAGCACCCACTTCAGTTTAATATATCTCTCGGCTATATTTACATGAACATCTCACGGCTATATTTACTACAGTCATAACCCTTCACAGTTATTCTTCCTCTCTAATCCTGAGTCCCTTAACCGCATATACACAAGTGCACAGTCACAGCCACCATACACTGCACCAACACCCATTAAACCCACGCCTCATACAACCACATGGCTGTTCTTCTCTCTGTCACACGCCAATCTCATGGCTGCCACGGCCGAAAACCCACAAGCTGCAAACTGCCCCCTTCCACGGCCAACATCAAATCTCACAGCTCCCTCAAACCCACACATGCACGCACACGACGGCAGCCATGCCCTCACTTCATGTACACTCGCATACATCTCTCGGCAGATCCAAAAACACACCCATAAAATAGAAAAATCTGAGAACAATTTGCCAGAAAACTTACCGGAAAATAATTGTTATTGTCAGAAACTTCGCCGGAACCCTTCTCCCATCTCCTTCCTTTGCTCTCTCTCGAGATGTGTGGTTGACGGCTGAAATGGGAGCCTGGAGTCGGCTGCCTAGAGAAAAGGGTGTAGTCGGCTGCCTAGAGAAAAGGGTATTTAAATATGTGTAACAATGCAACCCTAGTTAGACAATGAAAACCCTACACATCCATTTGTCGCTAAAACCTCTAATTAATCCAAGCTTATTATTGCGAAAATGGTAGTATAATATAATATTTACGATACATGATGTGTTAGGAAAATTATAAATGGTTTGTTACGTCATCCCGTTTGACAAATCGTTGCTAACAAGAACGCCAATACTATAAGAAGTTCAATTGTCGTTAAAAAAATATATCGATGCTAACTAAAGATTTCATCGCAATTTTTTTTTTAATAAATCGAAAAAATATCGGGGTGTTACATTCTCCCCCACTTATAAAAATTTCGTCCTCGAAATTTCACTTGCCTATAGTATCGAAGCACTACGCTTTCACTAGGTAACTCCCAAACGAAAGTGTACATGTCACCGAGTCTTACGCATAAGCTCCAAACATCAATAGCAGCTTCGAACATTTCACTATAGTATATGATTTCGATTATAACCTAGGGTTTCATAATCCAAACAAATTGGATAGCATTTCTCAACCTCAAAATAATTAACCAATTCCTATAAGTTCTGAAATCAAACGATATACCCTCTATGTTTTCACTGCGCACTCTGATCTCTAGCCACTACTAAGGTTCAACTAAGTCACTAAAGTATTTCCCAACTCTCTTGTTAAAACTTAGGCTTTCTCTCACTTGCTTCTAAAGTCTACAGAATCATATACCTAAGCTCTGATACCAACTGTAACATCCCGGAATTTTCCGAAATGTTAACACTCAATCGATCGATAACACTAAGACAGTATTGTCCTTAACATCAATAACTGATGCAACAAGCTGTCAGAGCAACTATCCGTAAATCAAACTATACTCTCAATCAACTTCATAATTGAAATACCAAGTCTAAGTCTAAGAAAATTTAAAAAAATAATATTTACCCACGCAGGGGTTCTAATGATGAATACCAAAATCTAATTCCTTCGCTTTCGCTCGTTCGGCTCTAATCCATATTCAGGTAACCTACTGCTGGCTGTCACCTGCGGAAAGGAAGTCAAAGGGGAGTGAGCTTTTGAGAGCCCAGTAAGGTCGCACAAAGAGTTAAAAAAAACAAAGCGATTCGGACGATTTTTCATATAAACCTTTTGAAGAGTATTCTCAATAAAATACAGCACTTAGACAAAGATGGACAAAACGAACGATTTTACAATCAAGTACAATAACAACTTTTTGAGGGATTTTGCTTTCGATGAAATCACTACAATACGATATAAACACAGGGATGAGTATTCAACTCAATCCCTTAAATAATAGGCATTTGAAACACTTCGGAAATAATAAAGCGTGAATGGATAATATTCAAAACAGTTCAAGTGTAATAAAATATAGACAGGAAACATTGAACATGAGCAGTACAGAAGCAAAGCCACCCCGGCAGTGCTCGATCGCTTTACATATGCATATGTACACTGACTAGTCCATCTAGGTACTAGTTAAACCCATCCAACAGACCATCCTTATAACGCCAACAATACAGACCATCCTTATGGCTCCCAAGTTACTAACTCATGTCAACATTGAGAAGTAATAAATAGAATTTAAAAAATGCTTTACGATGAGAAATCAATAAACATATCAAATGAACAATGGATTCTAAGATTAGATGAAACATAATTTCCAAACGATCGCTATAAGGCTCAACTTAGGGTTTCATGGGCAATTTAAAAACATTTTATATTGATCAATAAAAACCAACATTCGATCTAGTTTGTAAAACTGTTGTTATAAGCATTTGAAAACAGAATAACGAAATGGGGTTCGGAAAGAAATCCCTTACCTCGGTCCAAGCTAAGCGATGCTACCAACCTCGATCAGTATTCTCTGAATCAACCTAAATTTATAATTTAATTGTTAGAACACAATTTATTTCTAATATACTAGAAACCCTAACATCGACCACCCATTGCGTACCCACTCTCTCCGAAATCGCGCACTCAAAACGATTCTCGCACACGACCAACCTGATCGAAAATCCTATACACTCCTTAACGGGTACCGACTCTCTAGAATTTATAATAATTTGTACTAAAACACTTTTATAGTTTAAAACATTATTAAAAGTCAAAATATGCATTTTCTGAATTTTTGAATATTTTCGAATTAAAATAATTTGTTTAAATACAATAAAAAACCCAATAATAGCCATAATTACTTCCAGATGCAAAATAAGTCCCATAATTTTTGTAACAGATTCAAAATATGTATAAAAATCATAGAAATTTAAATCAGAAATTAAAAAGCATTAAAACTATTTTTCAAATATCCGTTTTGCTAAACATAATGCGATATGGAAACCATAGCAAATCAATCCCAAAAATCATCAAACTTTTACTGAGTCTTTATTATACTATAAAAACATTACTATAATTTTTCCCAAAACATTTTCAGGGTTTAAAGACTCCAAAAGAATTTTCCAAATCTGAAATTACAGAAAATAATAATAATTCATACGATCTCAGAAAATTATAAAATTCTTCCAAGAACTCTAATATATCCTATCGTACTATACTGTAAAGTTTTATGCACTAATGATCATCATACACTATCGAATGCTCGTACCGCACTTAACGCTAACCCGTTACACCAACTGCACAATTTACTGTGGCCCAAACCCAATTCACTTCCAGTTCACTTCCTTCTTCTTCTCCTTGTTCATTGCACTCATAGACTATTGCACTCACAGACCCCATGAAACTCACACCCCACAGTCATTACATTCACAAAACACACACACATACATACATTACACACTATATTCTCACTACTCCCTCACTACCCACATGGTACAAACCCACATATCTTTATATTTATCCTGCCATGCTCACTGCCTCACGGCAGTGGGTCTCCCTTCTTCTTTCATTTTACACATTATACAGGCTCACAACTTCACCATTTATACTCACACATGCTCACAGCACCTCACCACTACCCAGCTGCACCACCTCCCATTTTCACTACTTTCATGCACACACAAACTCCATAACCTGTACACACTCCATTCACAACACATACCATCCCACGCACCTCACAGCTCACACACTAAAACACACAACAACATGCATGGATATCTCCCTACACCCATTGATTTACAAAACACCATAACACTTCCCAAAGCACTCTGCCTATGCATACCCACGGAGCATATCTTGCTCCTGTCACCTTCCTCTCTTCTCTTATCCAATACATGACCTCATACAACCAACCAACACTAACCCACTGCCGTGATTCCCCTTTCCCCTTACACATATAACCACACTTTACACCCAAAACATATGCACCCATGCTGGGCAGTCCACCCATAACACCAACCACAAACACCTCACAGCCATAATCAATTAAACCCATTATACGCACACATTACACTTGATACGGCAGCCGTGTAGCACCCACTTCAGTTTAATATATCTCTCGGCTATATTTACATGAACATCTCACGGCTCTATTTACTACAGTCATAACCCTTCACAGTTATTCTTCCTATCTAATCCTGAGTCCCTTAACCGCATATACACAAGTGCACAGTCACAGCCACCATACACTGCACCAACACCCATTAAACCCACGCCTCATACAACCACATGGCTGTTCTTCTCTCTGTCACACGCCAATCTCATGGCTGCCACGGCCGAAAACCCACAAGGTGCAAACTGCCCCCTTCCACGGCCAACATCAAATCTCACAGCTCCCTCAAACCCACACATGCACGCACACGACGGCAGCCATGCCCTCACTTCATGTACACTCGCATACATCTCTCGGCAGATCCAAAAACACACCCATAAAATAGAAAAATCTGAGAACAATTTGCCAGAAAACTTACCGGAAAATAATTGTTATTGTCAGAAACTTCGCCGGAACCCTTTTCCCATCTCCTTCCTTTGCTCTCTCTCTCGAGATGTGTGGTTGACGGCTGAAATGGGAGCCTGGAGTCGGCTGCCTAGAGAAAAGGGTGTAGTCGGCTGCCTAGAGAAAAGGGTATTTAAATATGTGTAACAATGCAACCCTAGTTAGACAATGAAAACCCTACACATCCATTTGTCGCTAAAACCTCTAATTAATCCAAGCTTATTATTGCGAAAACGGTAGTATAATATAATATTTACGATACATGATGTGTTAGGAAAATTATAAATGGTTTGTTACGTCATCCCGTTTGACAAATCGTTGCTAACAAGAGCGCCAATACTATAAGAAGTTCAATTGTCGTTAAAAAAATATATCGATGCTAACTAAAGATTTCATCGCAAATTTTTTTTTAATAAATCGAAAAAATATCGGGGTGTTACAGTAACTCTCTTCATGCCTTCTGGATCTTGGATTCCATCGTTCGTCATCAGAATGCTCATCCTCCAATTGTATCACTTGTTGATTATGATTTGCTTTCTCTGCCGTCTTCGAGCGGTTTGGTTCTTCATGGAAATTCAAACGCTGTTAAACAGATTGCCTCTGTGCGTTGGTTACATACCGCTCTCTAAGAGGCCTGAGAGGCTCTAGTTGTTGAGGTGGATTCTCAATAATGGCTTGTAACCTTTCGATGGACTGTTGCATGGCTCGGATTACAGCCAGTAAGTCGGCTTGATTATCGACAGTCAGCGGAGTGATATTGGTGGTGCCAATTGTCGTGACTCCAGCTGTAGGCGGTTCGGATGCGCCAGCAGGTTGAAGCGGGGTTGAGACGAGATTTTCAGGGTTGGAGCTACTGCTATGACCGCCGGTGTCGTTGTTACGGTTTCCGGTGTCACCGTATGAGCTGTTTGTACCACCGTAGTGGCTACTTGTGCCACTATGGTGGCTGCTTATGTCACCATTGTGGTTGTTCGTGTTACCGGAGTAACCGCCGGGGTATTTGTCGCCCTTTTGCCGCGGTTGGACGGCTGGGAGGTAGTTTTTAGAGCACGGACGATTATTTTAAACAGATCCCGAATTTCGGGATATTACATAGTGTCTGCGTGCCAACCAGGATTTCAAATGTCTTAGACATGGATTTGGATTCTGAGACTAAAATTAGAAAATAGGCCGCAAATGACCTCCACGTACTAATCATGCACTAGGGTTAATACTCTTGACCATTATCTTAGACTGAAAATGAAGACTATAGGTGACCTATACATACAGACCTGAATTGCTGGTTAAATACCCTTGCACATAGACCTAGACTGGTAGATGGCTGTACCATGCGACGATTGCCTACATACCCTTCTCTAGAAGGGACCAAGCTAAATGAAGTTAAAAAAAAAACTTGATTTGAAAAGAAGAACTTACGTGACATTCACGTACTAACCTAAAATGAGGGTCAAATACTCCCGGACATTGAACTAGATCAAAAAATAGGGAATGTACATCAGTCCCCCGTGCTAACATGAATAGACCTGGACTGGAAAATGGTTGCACCCTCCGAAGGTTGCCTACATACCCTTGTCTTGAAGGGATCAAACCAAATATAGTTCGAACTGGATCTAGAAAGAAGACGACATGCTAGAGAGAGATGTTGACTCTATCCTAGAGTCAAGAATGATAGGAGCGTGACTGACAATCACAACAAAAATTAGACTTTTTCTTATTTTTTTCTTGTTCCTTTCCCTTTCAATCTTTTTTTTTGAACTCTTTCAAAGATCAAGGTCAAGAAGTAGACTCTTAAGACATACACTTAGACGTGAGAAAGACACTGACCCTGACTGTCGGAATAGGGGAATCACATGGAGCCATTGACAAAATGCATCCAAAAGGAACTCGCAGTGCAATGGACTGACCAAACAAGGACATACATTATCCTGACTATCTGTAGAAAGGATTCACAAGGAGTCTGTTGAAGAGATGCATGAAACTAACACATGCAATGAATTGGGAGAACAAAAATAGACATTATCCTGACTGTTAAGAGAGGGGAATTATAAGGAGCCCCTAGGAAAAATGCATGTAGACAAAGAGGACGATGCAATTGACTGGAGAAAGACATACACTATCACGGCTCTCCTAAAAAGGGAATCACAGGAAGCCCTTAGACAAAATGCATACATATAATGCTAAGCATGCGCGCTGAACCGGCTGAACAAAAGACATAAACGATCACGACTATTGTGAGAGGGTAATCACAGCGAGCCCCTAGCTAAAATATGTGCAGGTGATGATGACCATGCAATAAGCTGGAACAAACAAAGACCGACGCTACCATGACTATTAGAAAAAGAGAGTCACAAGGAGCCCCTAAACAAAAATGCATGCAGACAAAAGTAACTATGCAATGGACTGGACGAAGACAGGTGCTATCACGACTATCATGAAGGGGGGACTTCACACGGATCACCTAGATTAAGACAAAAGACAAACACTATACTGACTATCATGAAATGAGACTCATAGGAGTCTGCTAGACCAAAAATGTAAGACCCGAATCCTAATTAGCTTCTAATCTTTTTATTAAGTTTAAACACATTTAAATTTGATTGAAATAATATAATCGTGTTACATTAGTTGTCTACATAAAATAAATATTGAAATTCAGTTATGGGCCAAAATATAATTAGGTAAAACTTTGGGGTTAAAAAGTAATTATACAAAATGTTGGGGTTAATATGAAATTTTCCATTGAAGAGATTAGTGGTATGTGCACATGTGATTGTGTGGGGGTTTGTATTGGAAATACTTGCCACCTCCTACTCTAGGTGGTGACTAATCTAAACTAGAGTATATGGTGAATAATGAAAGGAAAGGTTAATGGAGAAATTAGAAAGAAAAGAGTAGAAAACCAAGTGTGGGGGAAAAGAAAGAAAGAAGTGGAGGCTCCACCGAAATAGTTAGGAAGAAGAAAAAGATAAGAGATAAAGGGAGAAAAGAAAGAGAGAGAGAAAAAAAAGGAGAGAGAGATTTGCATCAAGTTTCTTGAATTGGCTTGAGTTTGATTTGTTTGGAGGTAGTTTATCCCGTGCTTTTGGATTTTTAAAGCATGAATGAGAAGTATTATGAGTAGAAAAACACTTATATACTTGCTTGAAATGATTTTAACTGAAGTATGTTCATGTATGTTTGAAAATCTGCAGAACATGCTTGAAATTGAAGTAATTTTAGTGCTCAGAAATGTATACTTTTAGTAAATATATGGACTTGGTTATTTTATATATTATAACACTACATGTATAAAGTATACAAACCTAACTTCAGATTATTTCAAGTATTATTATTATAGTTTAAAGTTCATGGCTTGAAGTCTGTCTGTGAAACTGATACTGGACAAATTCTGAAGTCTGTCATTGGAAAGGCTTAACATGTCTTTAAAATGATATTTTCATGTCAAATAAAATATTGAGATGTAGCTCTTTAAGTCTAATTTTCATAAATATATAGTTTTACTGTAGATACCACGTAATCAATTTGTTATAATTTATTTAAGTACAGGCTACTCTGCTGCCAATTATACTGGGCAGATTATGCAACCTAAATTAGTAGTTCTTTGTGTTGGGCTTAATGGTTGATAACCAGGTAATTTTTAGGTCTTAAATGGATACTTAAATATTTAGATGCTAATATAAGTATACAAGTGTGTAGAGTATTTAAGGAAGAATATCAAATTACTTCTTGCTTTGTTACCATATTAGTTCGTGCACTTAGAGTTGGATTAAATGAACATATAACCCTATACTTTGGGGTCTTTTACATGGAACACCCCATGGTCTAATTTTTTGTTCCCACCACCCCAGACTTCCAGTAACGTGCTCCACGCATCCTTTTGACGGTCAAACTTGCCTTTGACCAAATGTCGGTTAGTTTTTTAGGGGCAATTTAGTCACTTTACTTATTATATCCAAAGTGGCATCTACGTAGCGTCCATGTAGCACTTATGTGGCGTCCACGTCACTTTCTCCATTAGATTTGCAATTTAATAAAAAGAAACAAATCTAAAAATCCTTTTTCCTCTCACCCACATGTTTCGTCCCTCCCCCTTCACCCATTGCGCAATTCCCCACCTAGCTCCTCCTCTAAGTGGAGTCGAAATCTGAGATGGGCACCGGATATAGAGCCCAGATTCGAGAATTCTACCAAAAACCCCCACAACATCAAACCCTTACAAAAATACCAAACCTGTAACGCCCTCGGAATCTGGAGCTCCGTCGCCCCCAAACTCCCGGGTCATTAACCTACCGGATCACATCAAACCTGTCAGATTTGTTCACTAATGCATACTTCAAATCATCTAATTCCGCATCAATTCAGATTTCTCAAAATACTAGATCACAATTGCTTAGCTTAAACTATTACAGTTTAGGTTCTTCGTAATTCAAATTCTCTAAGATCAAATAATAGTACCGACCCACGCAGGGGTCTAACTATACCGTAGTGATGGGCTCATCGGAATCTCACTCAGACTCTAACCCATTTTCGAACCTGCTACAACTTATCATCACCTGCAGAAGGGAGCCAAACGAAGGGTGAGCTTTTGAGAGCTCAGTAAGGTCGCACAAGGACGAACAACAGGATTACAAGCGATTCCGAAGAATCTAACCGAGGAAACTTCCCAGAATACTTCAAATGGTAAAAAAACTCAATGCTTTTCAAAAGGGTCAAAACTCATCTCAAATAGATACCAAAATAAACCAGAACAAACACGACGGATTCCAAATCAATCAATAACAGATCATTTTCAGAAAACAATGAAGATTTTCCAAAGGATTTCAACAGAAGCACAAATCATTTCAGATAATACTTTCCAGATTTCCGTAACAGTCACGGCAGTATACAGAACAGATAAAATCAAAAATCAACGTTGATCCTGGGTGATTGCAATGTCATTCCGGCAGAGCACAGAAGTGTACACATGCATGATGTACCAAAATAATTACTAGTCCACTTGGGTACTAGCCTGCTTTTCATGTAGGATTCAGACCAGCCTTATTACGCCATCCCACAGAACGGAAACCCAGGTCAACACAGAAAATCAACAATATCAATGAGCTTTAATCTAAGCTCAATCACCAAAATCAATTTGGATTCCAATAACAATATTCAGAATTTTCAGAAGAAAGCAGAATTTTCAACAGAATCAGATCAGATCAGATTTCAATAACCATAACATATCAAAATAAGTCATCTTTCAGAATTTCCAAAAGAAAATCACAATAAGTAGCAAACCGATTATCGGATTTAGGCATAACAATTCGGAAGAATGGAATATAAAGAATTATCAGATTTACTCAGCATGAAATACATGCGAGCATCACAAGATTTCCAAATAATCGATTCAGGTTCAATATTGGGGTTTCTGGGCAATAACATGTTGATATCAATACGCAATTCAGAGTTCGGCATTAGCCATAAGTAAATCAATGAGTATTTATGAGTACGAGTTATGAAAATAAGGGTTCGGACGAAAGTCCTTACCCAGGGTTCAAATAGAATCCCTTACCTCGATCCGCAGTTAAAATATCTAACCGGAAGTCTTTAACGTTAACCTAAACAGAATAATCGAATTATTAGAACACAGACTATAGCAAAATATTATAACTTAATACAGACTCACACATACTCCCAAAATGAATCTCCCCTCACCGGGTATGTAAAATTACCGAAACGCCCCTCTCGGACTTAAATTACCAAAATGGTCTTCCCATAAGTAGAATCACTGAAATAAGCTTCCCACATGTAAATTTATGCAAAAATACCTTTCTTAGGTCAAATTACCAAAATACCCCTTCGGGGTTGCAAATTACCAAAATGCCCCTGGGGGTTTCCGGCACCGGAAAAATCTCAAAATATCTTAAAATGCTATTTTAAGCATCCTGATATCATTTCTGGTCTAAAAAGTATTTTAAAGAATTTTCGTCCGAGAATCCCAAACCAGTGTCCGGACCGAGCGCTAAAAGGCCAGTTTCACGAAAAATATCTATCGGCCTCAGAATGGCACAAAATTTTGGAATATGATACCTATCAGTGAAATAAGATTTTAATAAAAATCTCAGATTAAAATAACTTGGTTTACTAGGTTAAATAATTTGCTAATTATGTTAAATAGATGCCCTCATTTAGCGCTCTTCACGGCTACCAAAAATTCCCAAATATTTCCAGAGGGTACATCTCGTGAAAATATTGAGGGTTACAGTTTTGGACTTTACCTAATTGTGGCTCTAACTATTTATGAAAATTCGTGAAAAAACTGCCTAAAGTAATTTTGATCTTTAGCGACAATAACGATTACTATTCAAATTAATACACACACTAGTTCACCCAAATTGCACATAGCTGTCTTCTTCCTTCAGCCCAGATTTTCATCCCACAAACACTTCATGAACACCAATTGATTCACTTCCAATTCGTTCTAAATTATTATGAATGCAGTAGATTACCTTAATTACACTCTAACACACCCATAAACACACAATTCAACCCACAATCCTACACCTACCACCATAGCCGAAGCTCACAAACTCAAGAACACACAGACAAAACGCTGAAACACACACCCACGCACACTGAACTCCCACCAATTACGAAACCCTAATTAGTTTCGTTTTTATTTGTTGTTTTAGGTCTCATGTCCATGATTCGAACAAGGTTTCACCCCAATTCTTCACCCTAAACACTCAAGCATATAAACCAACACCATGGCTTCCCAGCCATGTTCATGGCACTCCCGCACCTTGCACCAAGCCCAAACACACTCACAAAAATTGAATTTGCATATTAGGAAGGAAGGGGAAGATTACCCTTGAACTTCTCTTCAATCTCTTTCCCGAATTTGCTGCCCAAAATCAGTGGTGGAGCCAGGAATTTAACTCAGGGGGTGCTAAAAATATATCGAAATCAGTAAAAAAAAATTATCAGTAAAATAACATACAAAATATAGTCCACTTTCTTAACTTGTTAGTAACTTCTTAATTATTTAATAACGTATCGTATACTTCAAACCAAGAAGAACACTACGCGAACTTTTTCCACAAGTGACAGGTGAAGCAGTGGATGTTACTCTGTACAACAGCGATAATAAGCTGGTAATTTACAAAGAGCAAAGGAAAAGAGAGGGAGATTACTTGAATCTCGACAGTGAGAAATGATTATTAACATAACCGATTTAAATAACCTTGTCGCCTAGAGTCAATGGTGAGCACCACCGTGTGTAAATTCGCCAGAAATCAGGGCCAAAAAGGACATTTGTTCCCCTAACATTCCATGATAAAAATCAGCAATAAAGAATAGAGAAGAAACTGTGGCTTCCTGTGGTGTAGCCTGTGTAGGTACAAGATAGGACAGCTTCATAGTATGTAAAGTACCCCCTCCCGTCCAGAAATAACCCCACTCGAGTATCTTCTCAAAAAACTCCATTGCCCTCTTAACATCCCTATTCTGCAAAAACCCACTACTTACTGCATTCCAAGAAACAACATTTCTCTCTTCCATCCTACTAAAGAGGCTCAAAGGCCTCCCCTGCTCCCCCTTTCAACGCCTGCTCCCCCTTTGAACGCCCCCACCCACCCCAGGCTCCCCAAGAACCTTTATCTCCCTCTCAGAGTTCTCTCTCTCTCTCTCTCTCTAGGATCTTTTTTTCCTCATCTGTTCACTTATATTCACAGATGGGAGGTGAATGGTGCTGTTAAAATGGTACAAACCTGCTTTTTGGTGGAGAGAAGAACCTGATACCCCAGTCTCCAGGCCCTCTCTTTTTTATGTGTGAGTGGGTGGTGCTCTTTTCTCGACACTTAGATCTCTCTTTCTTCTCTCCTTGTTTCTCTTTTTTCCCAATCTTTCTCCCATTTTCTCTCTGTCCAGAACCATCGTCCTCACTGAAAGTAGAGCTTCATCAAAACAAGGTTTGTGTGATTGCAAGTGAAAAAAAACTATGTATATAAATAAAAAAAAAATCTCAAAATCTGAGGGGGGGCATTAGCCCACCCCTCGTACAAGCGTGGCTCCGCCCCTGCCCAAAATCCCTGTTTTCCCTCTGTTTCCTTCTTTCTGCTCTCTCTGTTCTCTGTATTTTTTCTTCTTTCTTTCCCGAAAGGGAAAGGTTTCCCTTTTGTTTTTTTTTTTCACTTCTGCTTTGGTCTACTTCTCTCTTCTTTTTCTTTATTATTTCCTCTCACCCGAGACTCCCTTATCTACCCACTATTAAATCATTTAATTTAGCTTAGTCATAAACCTAGTAGGAGGTCGCATCTACGGGGTCAATTCCCCTAAAACTTGACACCTAATGCATATTTCCAGAAATTACAAATTAACCCCCAAAATTTTAAAAATTACATTTTTGTCCCAAAATTCTTTAAGCTCCAATACGCTAGTAATAACCGGGCATTGTCCAAAATTAACGCCCGTCTATTTTTCGGAGCACCAATGATTATTTTAACTGGCTCCCGAAGTTCGGGATATTACAAAACCTGTAGGGGTTCTCACAGTGCACACACACACACACACTCTGAGATGATGTTGATGTCGTCGTCGGAGATGAAATGTTGTTGGTTTAATTGGTATGGTTTCTCCTAAATTGGTCCAACCAAAGGACAACGGGCATTTCAGCTGAGATCTTGAGGATTTTGTAAGCTGGGGAGGTGGCGATCGATGTGGGTGACAGTAGTGGTGATAGTAAAAAAAGGATAGGGGAGAGGGTGGAGTGGAGTGGAGATCGGTGATGATGGGATCTGGTGTGGTGGCGGCAGCTATGCAAAGCTTTGTGGCTACTGGGGTGTGGCGGTCGGGGTGGGCTAGGGTGTGGCAGCCAATGTGGGCTGGGGTGGTGACGACCGTTGTAGGCTGTGATGACGATGACCGTTGGGAGAGATGGGATGGTGTTGCTGATGAGAATGGTGTGGTGGTGCCGGCGGTGCTGATGGTAGAGGCGGCAGTAAAAAGATTTGGTGGTGGTGGTGGTGGAAGGTTCTTGATTCAGGTTTAGGTTAAAGAGGACAATAACTATAGTGACTATTTTGCCCCTCAAAAACTAACCAACTTTTGGTCAAAGACAAGTTTGACTGTCAAAAGAATGCGTGGAGCACGTTACTGGAAGTATGGGGTGGTGGGAACCAAAAATTAGACCATGGGGTGTTCCGTATAAAAGACTCCAAAGTATGGGGTTTTATGTGCATTTAATCCCTTAGAGTTTAGTATACATGTTTGGCATGTTACAGGGAATTATATTTTTGTTGATAATATGAGAAATCTGACTTGAATGGGATTAAATCTCTTTTGATATACTTGATGAAATTTTTGTTGATATCTATATATGATTATGCATGTCGCACGAAGGAGGAGAAAAAAACTCGTTCTCGTTCATGTCTCGATAGTATGTACGAACTATGCGTACTAGTTCCTGAAAAGAATTATTGGCGTGCCTGTGATGACGTTGGACTTCTTTTATCGAACTCACTATATGAGTTGATTGCAAAATGAGGAGTCTCTCGCACTCAGGGAAGATTGGCTTGTGCATGAGGGACAAATTTGCGTATTGGTATTTTTGTACTTGTCTCATATTTATCTTGAACTTGTTTATAGTGTTTTGGTTATATTTATTGAAATCAAGTTAATATTTAGGTCTTGTCATTCTTGTATATGTTTTACAAGATTTCAGATCTTGCTCAATATGCTATTCTCGTTTTTCAAGGTAAAGTATTAGAAAATGTTTGAAAGTGATACTTGATATGTTAAATTATTCTTAAGTAAATATGTATTATCTGTTCGAGTGAACTTGCATGTCTGTACTAACCATCTAATATAATCAATTCATGTTTGGACTTAGAAACACTGGATACCCTACTGAGCCATCAGGCTGACCCATTCCAAATATATTTTTTTTAGGTTCATAGTCGAAATATTTTCTAGAGGTTGAAGAGGATTACATTGAGGAAAATCATGAGTTTTACGCTGGGTGAGCAGAGTTTTAGTTGGTTTTCTTTTGTTTTAGAGTGTAACACATGTATAAGATAAAGGTGGTATGTAATATAATGTTATTTTCAGTCTTCTCATCGTATTGAGGTTGTAATTTAGCATTGCACCCTATTTGGGGGGGGGGGGGGGGTTGACGAAAAATGCTAACAATGCAGTATACAAAAGCGACCTAAGATAAACATTGTCCTGACTATTAGCACAGGGGACCCACATAGAGCCCCTGGACAAAATTACAACAAGAGTTAACCCTAGAAAAACAAAAAGAGCAATCACATAGGAAAACCCCTTAAGGACATCTACAAAGAAGAACCTATGACGAAAATAATATCCTACGACAGTTCGAGAGCATGTTTTACTTGAAAATCATTTTGATTGCCCGATATGTTGAATTGACTATTCACTTCAAGATCTATTCTTCTTTTTTGTTTGCAATTTAGAATTTAAGGCAATGGTGCCACTCTGTGGACACACCTATCTTTACCCAAAGAGGGGAAGACCCCTGAGGTTTTTGATTTTAGATATGTCAATTCCTTATTCATTAAACTTCATCGAGAAAGTTATTTCTTAACTTAAACACTCAAGTTTGGATCCACTAGACTACCACGAAAAGATTGGGCCCAACAATGGGTAGCAAGGTGTGAGCTGCACGAGCTGAGAGGCTGATGTGTATTCGACAAAACTGTATAAGCTGTAAGGGTGATGGGGTATTGGCCCAGGATTATCCTAACAATCAATGTATATGACTGGGATGAGAAAAAGTTCATGGCCATCAAATACGTGATGGAAATGCACGAAATAGAGTAATAAGGCCTCTTGTCTTATCATTGAACTGGTGGCAAATATATCAAACTACCTTTCAGAATAGGGTCAGCCAGACATGTCATGAAAATCAATGGGTCATCATCAAGTCACAAGGACGTGAAAACATCAGGTTCGGAAGATCAGGAATTAAAAGATCATCAAGCAAGCCATAAAGAGGTAAACATATCATGTCAAAATACAACAAGCTCAAAATTTGCATCGGTCATTATCTTTTTTTTTATAATTTTTGCTTATTATTATTATAATTATTATTATTTTGACCTTATCAAAATATAAAAGAGCATTTGTCTCTCTTAAACAAACATAACCTCAAGGATGACTTTATATACGGGACACAATGCAGGCCAGGGTATGTGCTAAAAAATGAATCGTAATAAGGCTCAAGAACCCAAACATGAAAACAAAGTCCCTAGTGTGAAGATCGATCTTAGAAATTGACTAAGCTGCCTACTTATCCTATCGGGGGAATCGGGTCGGGGCTAGTTCAAATCAAATCTGCTGAATATCTTTCCTTCGAATTCTATGTGTCAAAATTTTAACAATCACTCTCCAACCTTTCTATTTCTATGTGTCAAAATTTTAACAAATGATTTTCATGATTTCAATCATCATCTATCTGCAAGACTTTAGTTCCTACGAAGGGGAACCCTTTCCATGTTGAGTTGACTTTGTAGCAATACTTGGGACATAGGCACACACATAGACCACCTGCCCCAAGGTTAGAAATATAGGCTTCCAAAAAGAAAGGCTAAACCGTTTAGGCACAAAAGGCTAGGAAGTTGAAAAAATCTAGTACAAGGTAATCAGGATGATATGTGGTGGCCAATCGATGGCCTTCAATCACCGGGAATGCTCATATCAAGGAAGATTCATGCAAACCTACATTGTTTCGAGGTCTCTCGCTTTTTTTTTTTTTGCCCTAACTTCTGCCTTGCCTGCCCTTTTCAGGGTTTTCAGTCAAGCATGCCTTTTCTTCTTCCTTCCTTTTTTTCTAAGCTAGGATGGGGAGTAAGTGAGCTTTTAATAGGAGAAAGTCTTGACATTTATATGACACTTCATTATATTTGAGAATTAGACTTGTTTCTGGTGAATGAGGGGTTGGCCAAGAGAGGAAGTCACAGCCTTCTCTTCATAATATTTTATATTCTCACTCAAATGTTTATATTTCAAACCAAATTCTTAAATTCTCTGACATTCAATTTAAACTTGAAAATGCAGAAATAACAACCCCCTTAATGCAAAAAAGAAGTGCCAATGAGATAGACCACTAGTTTAAAATTCAAAATCATCTTTTGCACAATATCTCAAAGTGAGTGGTTTATTATGAAATCAATAGGTATGAGATCAGATAATTCTCTCTTGCTTTGAAAATTGTTATGCTCTCGACTTGCTAAGGATGGACTCCTACATTTATTGAAAATGAAAACTCTATTTGACTCAAACTCTAAAAAAGACTTATAAGAAATAAAATATTCTTGACTTTTTTTTTTCTTTTTATTCATCATCACCGCATCAGACTAAATCGGCCATCAATAGATAAGTAAAAACAACGAGACCTTAACAATCAAAAGAACAAGTCCAAAAAGGAGGTAATCTACAAAATGCTAGGAAAACCATCCAAGGTTCCAGATCGACATCGTGTTCAGCTCGGCATCAAAAAATTCTTTGACCATCAATCTGAGAGCTCAAAAGTCTTATCTCGTGCTGGGGTGATCTAGCTAACAATATCCGCCTCTTCTTCAAGTGTAGGAAGTTCCCGCGTCGGAAGGGATATCTCACGTATGCTCACTTGGTGCGCCGGTAGATACTTTGTCTTCATGTTGGGTCCGACAGAAGGGTTTACTTCACCTTTCTCAATAAAATCTTGGATCGCATGACAGAGGGAAACACACTTTTCCGTGTGATGACTGGATCTTTGATGACAAACACAATGAGGTTGGGCATTATATCCTTCGGGTAAAGCAACCAATGTTGGAGTAGGTGGCAACTTGGCAATTAGACATCCTTACAACAACTATTCAAAAACTTTTGTTAGCGGGGCGTTTAAGAGCGTAAGCCATTGCCATGGCTTGGAAATGGCTTCCTGTGAAATTACCTCTTGAGACCTCGCACTTTGATGTTATTTACATTAGCTGGCTTTGATAGAGTATTCGCAGTCCCCCCAACGAAGTGGTATACTCTCGGCTTTGTGTCTCATGTATGATTCCCTTATTGGCAGCATCTTTGATTTGTATTAGGGATCTCATTACTGTTTTGAAGGAAAACTGACAGTTCCCAAAAAGATATTCATGGTACACCAGCAAGTTGTTCTTTGTCATGTTAACTTGCTTCTCTTCTGATAGGCGGTTAACCATCTAAGTAGCCTTATTCCTCCATCATGTTAAAAAGGTTGAGGCTAACTCCTTAGACTTCTATTTTGTAATCTCTAACCAAGTCTCTCCAAGTAATATCCAAATCAGAATTGTACTGTTACTTATTGACAAATTTTCGTGCCACATCTCCCCATGTTTGCACTCTTAAGTCGTTGAGGGTGAGGAACCATCGAGCAACAACTCTAGTCAAGGTTCTAGAAAAAAGCTGAACCAACTGATTCTGATTTACTCCATGAGGAGCTAATGTATACATATGCATCTTCACATGGATTCGTGATCCGTCATCCATCAAATTTGTCCATATCTGGCATTTTAAACTTTAAAGGGAGTCTATCCTTCGGGCTCACGGTAACGTATTGAGGTCCATTGGGTCATCGATCCTTCTCATCTTAGCCATATGTGACTCAAGCATAGCCAATTTTTTCCTCTCATTCCCGGACAATAGTCTCTCCTTAATCATTAGGTTCATACCACCCATCAGTTTCGAGTCTGGGCTTTCTCCTTTTCTTCCATTTCTTTCTCTTCGATCTTTGGTTCCTCTCCATATTATTTGTTTTTCACTTTTCCCATGAGTAATCCTACATTTGAGGTGATTTTGGTATGTCGAGCTGCTATAGCAATGAACTTAGCTTGAAATTTTTTTTGTTAATCACCAAGGATTAAGACAAGATCATTGGGCTAAGAGAATCCTTTGGCCATTGGAATCCGCTTAAGTTTTTCAGAAGTATCCCACTACCAAAGTTTCGTACTGATGTCAGAGCTTGATACCTTCTAAAAGAAAATATTTTGGAGTTTTTCAAAAAAATTTTGAACATTCCACTTTTTTAACCTTTCAAATTTTAGTTTTTTTTTTCATCAACCGCATCAAACTAAGCAAAAACAATGATTATGTTGCCAAACAAATCCAAAAAAGATAATCAAGGAAGTGTTGGGAAAATAATTACGATAGAATTAAAACTAAGGTTCCGAATGGGCATCATGCTAAGCTCTGCAACAGGAAAGTTTTTGACCATAGGTCTTATCCCAAGCTGAATATAGATATCTTTCTTCTACTCAGACGTAGAAAGATCTAGCGCATGAAGAGATGTCTCACCCATGCTTGCTTGGTGTACATGCGAAAGTTTTTATTTCACATTGGGTCTAGCATGAAGGTTGATCAAACCATTTCGACAAGATCTTGAATGGTGTGCCTCAAAGTGATACATCTTTCTGTATAGTGTCCAGATTGAAACAAAAAAACAACCCTAGAGGGGGGTGAATAGGGTTTTTGAAAATTAAAGAGAAATTTAAACTAAGCACAATCACAAATCTCAATCAAACAAAGTAATACTTCAATGAAGATGCTAACTACACAATCTCAAGCAATTGTAGAGCAATAAATAAAAAGATTGAGTTAGAAATACTTGACAAGGAGATTTAAATGGTTCGGCTTGAACTACTCTCAAGCCTACATCCACTTCTTCAAGGAAGTCCCTTGCAAGAGCACTAGAATCTACTAGCAACAATCTTCTTCTGGGTCAAGATCAAAACCCTTACAACACTTGGTGATATCCCCACACTAAGCACAAGCCTTGAATCCACAAAGCTCACCCAACACTTGACGAACTCAAGCCTTTATCACAATCCTTTTACAAAGATCAAATATGTATAAAGAAACCTTCTAGGAAAGAAATGAGTACAAATGAAGCTATAGTACAATAAAGAGATGAGAGAATTGATGACTTGAAGAATGCTCACTCTCAATCAAAGAATTGCTCACAAAGATGCTCTCTTTAATGATGTAAAATCATGAAAATGAAGAGAGAAAAGTTTAATCTATGAGCCTTGATGTTTCTCTAATGAATGGAGGCTTAGAATGTGGTTTTCATGGTTTATGATGAAGCCCCAAATCATTTATATATAGAAGATATGAAATATAGCCGTTAGAGGCATTATATGAGCAAAATTGCCATTGCAGTCAACTGTATTCCCAATGCAATCGATTGGGTTCCCTCTAAACTAGCCGTTGTAGTCTTCTCCTTGAAAATAGCCCTTGGAAACTGAATTTTGACCAATACAGTCGACTATATTACCATACTGCCTATCGGCTGCCTCACATAACCCGATTTCCTATTTTGAGCATAAGTTTCTCTAGAAAAATCGGATTGAGGTACCATTTTTTTGCATTGGAAAGCTAATAAAAGGTTTTATCAAAATATGAAAAGTCTAGCACCAAAAACATTTTTGAGAAAATCTAAGAAAATCTGAGTAAGCTCTAAAGTTCACTAATTTTCAAGAACCACACTTGTGTGAAATGTTATGAACTCACATGCAATGCACAAGGTGCCCTAAGGTCATTTTAGGCCATAGTCATCAATCCAAGCATCAAACCAAGACTAGTTACGTAATATTAAAGTTCAATCATAATCAAAAGTAACTTAGCCTATGCATTCTTTGTTGCTCTTTGTCATTGGACTTGATGAAGCTTCCACATCATGTCCACTATAACTTCAAGCTTCTTTACCTTTAATCCATCTATCCAACTTCTCAAATGTGTCTTCATGAGTGTGTATGTGTATACCTACTAATAATCCACTCAAAGCACACAATAAATGTGTAGTTATCATCAAAACAAGATGTAAGCGTAGATTATCCGACCATAGGGCTAACAATCTCCCTCTTTTTTATGATGACAAACATTGATTTTATATAAGGTATGATATATTAGACGATAGTCAATTCAGCACAATAATTTCACTTAGAGCTTTCAATCATTTCTAATATACTCAAGATATGTCAAATTATCTCATATATCAATTAAGTTCATAGCTAGCTTCCTCTTACTAAAACAAGATATGATCTTCCTCTAATGTTCTCTCGAAGCACAAAATCACATAGCATATAGAATCAAGATTATTTCTCCTCCTTTGTCATTAACAAAAATACAAGGGTATGCATGTGTGAAGAGATAGTTATAACCAAGATAATGGTGTGAAGTGCATATAACTCATGAATTCATACGGATGGATCAAGAGTTCCTTCATGATCCAAAGAAAGATATGCAATATAGGTCAATAATCTTATTTACTTCATGCATTTTTCAAGAGTAACAAAATAGTATGTGATTCAAGCATGTAAGCTTCCCTATCAAGTTACCATATGCATATTCCATCCTAATGTATGCTCCCCCTGAAACAATGCCAAAAATATCCAACAAACACAACTAAATGTCTAACCGAGTCATGCTCTCCTTTTGGCATTACCAAAAGGTGTGTCTGTAGGAATGGCAACGTGAAGCATTAAGACGACATAATCTCAACATAAAATTTTCACAACGCGAATAATGATCATCAACAAATGTTTTCAATATAAATGCAAGAGGACCATTCATCGTCATCTAAATTCTACAAGTATCCAAGATCATAATATAGAGACGTAAACGATCAAGGATTCATAATTTAGCTCATAGTTCACATAGGTGCTTAATAAGCAAGTTATATATATATATATATATATATATATATATATATATATATATATATATATATATATCATGAGAAATAAATAGGACAATTTAAGGATGCTTCATGATGTATAAGTTTAGCACATAGCACAATATTGGATGGAGCATCCACTTCTACCCTCTTGATGAATTACTGAGGATTTATTGAGGGATCATTTTGAAGTCCGTTTCCTTTGACAAGCTTTGAGGCTCTCCTCATTTGAAGTAGCGTGTTCAATCATGGAATGCTTGCTCCTCCTTAAAATTTAGCTTGTTGCTCCTCCTTTTTAAATTTTCCTTTACTCCTTCTCCTTGTTGCTATTTGCCTTTGCTTTGAACAACCTACAATCACAGTTTAGGTTTAACTTTTGGTACCCACATTTTCTTGGGTCCATAAGTGTTAGTTTTAGCAAAATTAAGAAACTCTTTAACAACCCACATTTTCTTTACACCTCCAACATAAACAATTCTACGAGGACAATAACTAGTCGTCTGCCCTTTCTTGTTGCACCTATCACAATGTGTAAAAAGTGTGCAATAATTCTTTGGTTGTCTTGGAGGAACATTTAACCTAGTTTTTTGTTTAAAAACTTTAGGAGGCAAGGTGAGGGGATCTAATCCAACACCGCCTTTGTTTAGGCCAACTCTTTGGTGTCCAAGCATGACATATCCAAGTTGTTTTTACCATCAACAAATTTTTCAAGGTATTTTTTCAAATCACAAATCTCAAGCTTTAAAATTTCATTTTGTTTTTCTAAAATCGAAGTATCACAAGATATTTTTTTGGTGATAGGAATGCTCACAATCAATTCAACTAAATCATTATTCACATGTTCTACATATAAATGGCTAGATATGCATTCATTCTTGGCACGCAACTCACAATATTCACTTTTTAAGTCATCTATTTCTTTTGAAATTGCATGCACTTGTTTTTCTCAAAGCACAATTTTTCTTGGCTAATTTCATGAATTCTTCATATAAAAGGGCATAAGCATCACAAATATCACCATTGGAGAAATTGCTATGACTATTACTATTACTATATGAAGAATTTACCTCATTAACTTCATTTCCACTTGAGTGATTATCACTACAAATGATAGCTTTGATTGATGTCTTTATGGAGTGCTTCTTTCTTGATCCATTCTTCTTTTTATTCTCCCATGAGGTAATCTCTACACTTGAATCATTCTTGCTCTTGTGTGAGTTTCCAACTTTCTTAAGTTTGAGAAACTCATTGAATTCCTTTCCAAGTATGTCCATCTCCTTGTTATTCAAGTCTTCTTCCTCTTCACTTGAAGATTGATCCATCATTGATGAAGCTTTAAGAGCAATGCACTTCTTTTTTGAGCCTTTTTGCCCGAATGATTCGAGTTACATTTCATAAGTCATCAAGGAGCAAATTAATTCATCCAACAGGAAGGTATTGAGATCTTTTGATTCTTGAAGTGCGGTGATTTTTGCATCCCATTCTCTAGGTAATGACCTAATCACCTTTCTCACGAGATCACCGTTAGAGAAATATTTTCCTAAATGTTTCAAAGTATTAACAATTTTAGTGAAACGAACATTCATTTTCATAATAGAATCATCGGAAAACATTTGAAATAATTCATATTCTCTATGCCATAAATTCATCTTTGAATCTCTTAGAAGAGAAGTCCCTTCATGAGTGACTTGAAGTGTATCCCACACACTCCTAGCCGAATCACACATAATAACTCGATTGAGTTCATTCGTGTTTAGAGTACAAACAAGACAATTCTTAGCTCTAGAATTCTTGCAATGAATATATCTATCGTAGTCATTAAATTCATATTTCTCCTTTGGCCCAAGCTTATTCCTAATCCACTTGGTTGGAACATAATGGCCATCTTCAACGAGTCCTCATATTTCATAGTCTAAAGATTCTAAAAATAGTCTCACCTTAAAATTTTCATATACTATATGAAGACCCATAAAAAAGTGGAGGTCAAGTAATAGAACTCCCCTCAGGACTAGGAAACCCCATGATCTTTTAACTCTCTAGGTGTTAACCAAAAAATCAAGAGCCGAGGCTCTGATACCACTTGAAACCAATAAAACAACCGTAGAGGAGGAGTGAAAAGGGTTTTTAAAAATTAATGGGGAATTTAAACTAAGCACAATCATAAATCTCAGTCAAACCAAGTAATACTTCAATGAAGATGCTAACTACACAATCTCAAGCAATTATAGAGCAATAAATAAAGAGATTGAGTTAGAGATACTTGACAAGAAGATTTAAATGGTTCGGCTTGAACTACCCTCAAGCCTACATCCACCTATTCAAGGAAGTCCCTTGCAAGAGCACTAGAATCCACTAGCAACAATCTTCCTTTAGGTCAAGATCAAAACACTTACAACACTTGGTGATATCCCCACACCAAGTACAAGCCTTGAATCCACAAAGCTCACCCAAGGCTTGACGAATCCAAGCCTTTATCACAATCATTTTACAAAGATTAATTGTGTATAAAAAACCTTATAGAAAGGAAATGAGTACAAATGAAGTTCTCGTACAATAGAGAGATGAGAGAATTGATGACTTGAAGAATGCTCACTCTCAATCAAAGAATTGCTTACAAGATGCTCTCTTTAATGATGTAAAATCATGACGATGAAGAGAGAAAAGTTTAATCTATGAGCCTTGATTTTAATGTAATGAATAGAGGCTTAGAATGTGGTTTTCATGGTGTATGATGAAGCCCCAAATCATTTATATAGAGAAGATATGAAATATAGCCATTAGAGGCATTATATGAGCAAAACTGCCATTGCAGTCGACTGTATTCCCGATGCAGTTGACTGGGTTCCCTCTAAACTAGCCGTTGCAGTCTTTCCTTTAAAATAGCCGTTGGAACTGAATTTTGACCAATGCAGCCGATTGTATTGCAATGCAGTCGACTTTATTACCTTACTGCCTATTGGCTGCCTCACAAAACTCCATTTCCTATTTTGGGCATAACTTTCTCTAGAAAAATTGGATTGAGGTGCCTTTTTTTACGTTGAAAAGCTAATAAAAGGTTTTATCAAAATATGAAAGTTTAGCACCAAAATATTTTTGAGAAAATCTGAGTAAGCTTTAAAATTTACTAATTTTTAAAAACCACACTTGTGTGAAAGGTTATGAACTCACATGCAATGTACAAGGTGTCCTAAGGTCATTTTAGGACATAGTCATCAATCCAAGCATCAAACTAAGACTAGTTACATAATATTAAAGTTCAATCATAATCAAAAGTAACTTAGCCTATGCATTCTTTGTTTCTCTTTGTCATTGGACTTGATGAAACTTCCACAGCATGTCCACTATAAATTTAAGCTTATCCAACTTCTCAAATGTGTCTTCATGAGTGTGTATGTGTATACCTACTAAGAATCCACTCAAAGCACATAATCAATGTGTAGTTATCGTCAAAACAAGATGCAAGCGTAGATTATCCAACCATAGGGCTAACACAGATTCTTGGTAACCTTGTGTATTAACCGGCCACTTAGTTAGTGGGTTGGAGGTTTGGAATTCAAAGAAATTCTGGGAGGGTCAGAATTGTGACTAATTGTCCAATAAACTTTTGGGTTAATCACCCGGTTGGTCATTGGGTTGATTTTGAATTTCTTAAAAACTTTAGGAAGGTTAGGGTTCTGACTAACCATCTAGTAACCTCATTAGTTAACCGGCCGGTTGGTTAGTGGGTTGGAAGTTTGGAAGTGTGAAAAACTCTAGGAATGTTAGGATTCTGACTAACCGTCTGATAACCTGGTGGGTTAACCGACCGGTTGTCAGTAGGTTAGAAGCTTTGGATTTGATTTGGAAAGTCAGGGTTCTGACTAAACGCCCAGTAACCTTGGGAGTTAACCGGCCGCTTGGTCAGTGGTTTTGAGGGCCCAAGATATAAACCATCCAGTTTAAATTTGCAAGTATAACATTTATTGACTAAACATGCGGTTACTAGGTCGACAAACTGGCCGCTAAGTCAGGGTTGATAGATTACTAGCTAGCTTATAGAATATTATTTGGTTTCCCAGCTAATATGCCATAGGCCAAATAGAAATTCTTCGAAAAATAGAGTAGAGCACTGAAATGGTCAGGGTGTGTGGTTTCTCTCTAACGCCGGTGTAAGGTCACTCCATCGGCTTGACTTGTTCTAAGTACCTCACACTCATAACTCAGGTAGTTAATGATGGGTGATCACGGGTATGCGTACACAACTCATTTGATATACCAAGAAACTATGAGGTCCCTTTAGTATGGGCCTTGGTGCTGAGAGTACAGTTGAATTTGTCCCGATAGCTATGAAGCCCGGGGGTTTCAACCGTTGCCATCGGATGGGTGGGTTTGAGTTGATCATGCACGTGTGTGAGGTACAAAATAAGTGCACAATTACCACAGTTATAGTACATTGTACATGTTATACAACACAAAGAAAACACACAAGGCCAAAAAGTAATAAAAAAATGTGAAGAGTAGCCCTTTAAGTTTTTTCATCCCCAGTAGAGTCAGCACTTTAGCGAACCGCCTTGGTAAAATTCTTAGACCACAAAAAAATGGGTCTAAAATTTAGGAGTTGCCATATTATTTTCTTAAATAAAAAGGAAAATAAGAAAAACCCTAAAAGGACTCTAAATTGTCCAAAGACTACTAATATATTAAAAATAGAAAAATGGATTTTGGGGGGGGGGGGGGGGGGACACTATGTTATACGAGGATAAGGTTTTAGGCGCCCGTCATAATGTTTCGGTCTTTACTTCATTTCTGTTATTTTTTGGCCTTAAACCTGCAAATATGGAATAAAACAAACTCTAGTTCTAATTCTATATTTTTTGTCAGATAAAGCAGAATCAAAATCATTGTAGTTTGATCGAAACCTAGGGGATGCGGCCTAGATCTCAGTCTTTGACACAAAACCTTCTAATTGAACAAAAATAACTCTTCATTGTAATTTTTAGATTATTGGCCAAAATATGGTCATGGGGAAGGCGAAGAATCTAGACTCTTCTAAATTAGAACCAAAAATACTCAAAAGAAGGATAAAGAGTCATAACTTAATCCAGATTGTCCAATTGCTTGATCCAATAATTGATTTGACTTCGAAAACCAAGAACAACAATCTACAGGACGAGAAAAATCATGTTTTGAGCCTGAAGACAACCTTAGACAGATTTGAATCCTTCTATAAATTTATAGCTCTTAAAAAGATACATGATATAGGCTTTTGAAATGCCTAAGTCGAGTATGAAAAGATTAAAGTCGGATAATGAAAACATAGAAACAGAATTGACCGGACTAGAAAAACACATTTTGAGCCTGAAGACAATCTTAAATGCATTAAACTTCTTATATAAAGAAGTAGCTCTTGAGAAGATGCATGATTTAGGGATTTGAATTTCCTAAGTTGAGTATTGTATGAGCAATTTACGACTGGTTAAAGTTCTAGTGTGTGCTTGATGCAGGAAGTTAAGATTTCTAAGGTCTTCTCTCTCTCTTAGGTTTTCTGCCATAATTTTCTCTTGGAAAAAGGTCCTGAACTTCTAGGGAGGAAGCTCCAAATTTCTAGGGAGGAAGTCCCTTAATTCTACAGCCCAAGGGATCATTTTATATATGTATGGGGGCTGACATCAATGGTATAATTGAATTTTTCCTGTCTAATATCTTTAATAGAGCAGAATATTTGATTTAAGTCGCCAATTGAGAAAAGCCAACTAACCAGCCGGATTGTTGAAAATCGGCTAGCTCTCCCTTTACTTAATTAAGATTTTTTTTTCAATTTTTGGAAATTATTCGCCCTAAATTTAGTAAAAAAAAAAAACTCTAAAAACAACGAAGGGATGTACCAGATCAATCTTTGCATCAAAGATCAATCCCGAATCAGAAATCAAGTCAAAATCTCTATATCTTAACATAGGTTAAACCTAACCAATTGGACGAAATTATAGTTGGATTGGACTCTCACTAGACTGAACTACTTATTGGGCATAATTAAATAGATTAAGCTCATTATATATTACTATGCCTAAACCAATATTAGTAATAAACAAACAATGCCCCATAAAACAAATAAAAATATAAAATAAAACTACAAAAATGGATTTTTTACAACATAGATTAGATAAAATCTAACTTAGTCCTCTTTGGTCGCCACCCGATTTGGATCATTTGAATTCCACCCAAGCTGTACAAGCCCAAATTGACAAGGGCCTCAACTCCGTGCCTGGGTCACTTGAATACACACAGGCTGCTCAAACAGCTGATCCACTTGAGGCACAATCAGTCCCAGCTCAGGTTGATGGTACACCAACTGTTGTTTTACCTATCCCCGAGAGGCCTAATTCTAGTGGGCTCTTTAATTTGCTGAATGATGCACCTCCTTTTGATATGTCTACTGTTGATGCATCAGGAAACAACTTCCACTCATCCTCAACAATATTGTACCGAAACATGTCTCACAAGCTACGTGGTTTTGATGTAAACTTGCCCCTTTCTCTTGCTGTTCTAAGCTTATCGTTGCGCTCACCTAATTCATTTGCTGATCCGATGGTACATTTTCTCTCTAACGTTACTTCATATTCAAAATTTTCATCTGCTCATCGTATCTTTTTTAGGAACCATCACTTCGATGGATGAGCCCAAGTCTTTTTCTCACACAGTGAAATATCAGTATTTGAAAGATGCTAAGGCAAGGAAATTACCATTTAAAGGCCAAGCTACCTCATGGCAAGCATGCTATTGACTCCAAATGGATCTACAAGGTAAAACACATTCAAGATTGGAGCATTAAGAGGTTCAAAGTCCACCTAGTTGCCAAGGGCTATATAAAAATTTAAGGGGTTGAATTTCATGTGACGTTTGCACATGTAGCCGAACTTGCTGCAGTCTGGTATTTACTTGTTGTAGCTTCAGCCCAAAATTCGAACGTCATTGATTAGATGTTAACAATGCATTCCTCCATGGTGTCTACATGAAAACCCCACAGGGTTTTGCCAAACATGAGGAGATATATGTTTGCAGGTTGCAAAAGTCACTTTATGGACTCTAACAGGCTTCTCGTAATTGGTACCACGACTTCACGGCGGCTTTATTTACCATTGGTTTCATCAGTCTCATGTTGATCATTCTCACTTCTCTTTTATGAAAGACTCATCTTCCCTTGTTTTTTTAATTGATGTGGATGAAGTAATTTTGGCAACAATACTGACACGTTATGTATTATTGATGAAAGTTGGCTTTTCGATGCGAAGCTCTCTTCTTTTCCAATGGATTATAAACACAAACTTCAGGATGGTATAGGCCTATTAAGTTTGAACCCGTGTCGCTATAGGTGATTATTGGGCCGACTTCTCTATCTCACCATCAGGCGGTCTGACACCAGTTATGCGGTTCATATTCTCAGCCAATTCATGCACTCTCCACGACAACCGCATCTTCATGCTGCCTATCGTGTTTTACACTATTTTAAGGGCTCTTCTAGTTAAGGCCTTTTCTTCCCTTCTGATGGACCTTTATCTTTACGAGCCTACTCTGGATGCCGATTGGGCTGGTTCCTAACCACATGCTGATCTACCACCAGTTACATTGTGTTTCTTCGATCATCTCCCATTTCTTGGCGATACAAGAAACAGTATCTGGTCTCTCGCTCTTCTGCCAAAACTGAGTATCGCGCTATGGCTACCACTTTTAGTGAAATCATCTAGCTTTTTCGCCTTTTGATTGATCTCTGAGTCCCTTGTAATCACTGGTTCCTCTCTTTTGTGACAATCAAGCAGCTATCCACATTGCCGCCAATCCGATTTTCATGAACTAATATAGCAAATCAAAATTGACTGCCAAATTTATACGCGAACACATTCAGTCACATGCCTTAAATTCTTATATCCATTCCTTCTTGGTATCAGTCGGCAGACATCTTTACTAAGCACTTGATCGAGATCATTTTCATGAGTTACTTAGCAAGTTGGTCATTTCCACTCTTCACGCACCAACTTGAAGGGGAGTAATGGAGGAAAATTTCATAATTTCCGACATTATAGTCCATGAATCATGGGAGATCATATATTCCATTATGTTGTATCATTATGTAAAAAAATTAAATTATCTTATTTTAGGTTGGATCCCTAGCCTTAGCAATTAGCATTAATACTACAAAGTTAAATTATTTTATTTTAGGTAGGATCCCTAACCGTATCGATTAGCATTAATAACTTTGTTCTCCTTGTACTATATAGGTAACACTTTTCTCCTTAATAAAATCATTCCAAAGAATTCTCAAATTCCTAGGCCGGGAAAAGAGGAAGGCAAAACGCTGGCTTCCGAGTATTTTGGGTGCTTGAAGGTGTTGGATTTGATCGATCCAATCCAATTAGGTGGTAAAACGGGTCATACTAATGTTTAATGTTTATTTGTCTTAGACATTAATTAATTAAATTGGCTAAATAACATTATGGACCTATTTAATCTTAGCATCCAATATATATAATATATAATAAGCGAAGCGTAAGCTTATTTGCGCGACACATAATCAAAGAGATATAAGTTCTTTACTTGACACGTCATCACATTATGTTTTCAATGTGAAATAGAATTATAACTATTATAAGTGTTACTAAAGGTTTAAAATTTTATCTTGGATGCGGTTCTTATTTTTTGATAAGTTAATTTTCATATTACTAAGCCTTATATAATTGAAAAACTAACACTACACGTTCTAAAACTCTAACTGATTGATGAACTAACTTATTAGGACTTAATTTTGACTATTATATCCTTAAAACAATTATCTATTAAGAATACCAAAATTCAAATATCTAAAAAGCGAAAATAACATACTAGATTTAGAAGAGAAAAAAATGATGCTACAATTGAAAATATTATCTTGGTTGAGATTCTTATGTCTTGATAAGTTAATTTTCATATTACTAAGCCTTATATAATTGAAAAAATAATTATAAACGTTTTAAAACTCTAATTGATTGATGAACTAACTTATTAGGACTTAATTCTGAATATAGTATCCTTAAAACTACACTCTAATATAAATATAATAGTTCACATATCTTAAAAACGAAAATAATGTACTAGATTTAGAAGAAAAAAAAAAGATGCTACAATTGAGAATATTATCTTGGATGGGATTCTCATGTCTTGATAAGTTAATTTTTATATTATTAAGTGTTATATAATTGAAAAACTAATTCTAAACGTTCTAAAACTCTAACCGATTGATGAACTAACTTATTAAGGCTTAATTCTGACTATTGTATCCTTAAAACCACTCTTTAATATAAATGTAATAATTCATATATCTTAAATATCTAGCAGCTCCACTATGTCGCTATCTATTCTTTGTCTTTCAACTTATAGTATAACGAAATTACAGGTAAACGCACCTATATATGTAAATATCTCATAATTATTGCATGCAGACTAATCAAACAAAAATGATATTTAATAATCAAAAGTTAGAAGTAATGCAAGTGAGTTATCTTCCCATATTTGACTTAAGTTAATAGCGATTAATTTAGGTACTAAGATTATTCTTTATAGCCAAATAAGATTTTATTTATACTGTTAATGTCTTCTTTGTCTCGGGATATGTGGTACACATTAATACATTTTTTAAAACCTTATGTTATATTGTATTTTATAAACCTTAGATAACCATCATGTTAAAAAATAGACTTAACCCTTTTAAATGTTTACCATAATTTGCATTTGGTTCACTGAGCTACAGTGCTGATACTATCGACACGTCTGCATGCTTCCGCGAGTGTCTTTTACGAACTTGATGAAGCAGCATGCAACTTTAGTAACTGGATAATAAGAACAATTGTACTATATGGCCTCTCTTCACAGAATAATGGCTATTACATTCAACAAATAAGTAGCCACGGCCGCAAAAGGAGAAATGAAGGAAGTTAAAATAAGTTTCTCCATACCAGATCTAACACAATGCACACGTATTTTCAAATTAATTGTCTTAAAAATATTCAAAATTAAATAGATGGTTAAAAAAGCGCCAAACATAACCATGAAGTAAAGTAATTAGAATACAGATATTGCCACTATAACACTGTAGTTTCTCTTTTCACGATTATTTCTACATTTTAAGATGTTGGTTGTCTGAAAGGAAGTAAAATAGCTCCATTACTTCCATTTTTGCTCTAAGATTTTCATGGCATGCTTTTTAGTAGGTTTATTCAGTCTAGACAATAATTTACTGAAAAAATTGTTTGTTCCTTTTTTGTACTTTTTTTTTATAAACTTTAAATTTCATTGTAGAGTACTGTAGTAGATGTCTAATTTAATATTTTAAATGAAAAGATAGATCTACAAAGCTTTTTAAACATTTGAGCGACGAATGCGAAATTATATGTGATTCTAACATTGTAAATTCAGAATGACCCAAAGATGATAAAAGACTAATACCGTGGCAGATACTTTTATGGTTAGAAGAAAGAGGACATAGAGAGTTAGGCGAAAGAATAGCAATACAAACTTATTTCGAAGCACCAACACCAGAGACATTTACAATTAGCATTGAAAAACTAAAACCAATTGCTGATACTGGATACATTGACACAAAATATGCAATAAGGGTAATCTCTATTTTGAATGGAACAAAGACAAACAAAAAGGGGATTGTTACCTTTATCCAGTACTTTGATATGGAATACGATAATGTCTCACTCCTTGAATCACAATTCGTACTTGATGGCATAATATGTTTAAATTGCGACAATTGGTGCCTAACTCGAAAAGACATGTGCTGTAACGATATTGGACTTTTACACGATACAAACAGGGAGAAGATTTCATACGCATGGAGGTTAACCTCTAAAGAAGAAAGATCAATCGATTGTCTTATGTGCAAGATAGATCTTATAATAGATAGGTTCTTGGAGAATAAACATACATTTGCCCTTTGGTATACAACTTACGAGATATCTCCTTAATTCTTATATCATATTCTTATGTCTCACAACTTTGATGGAAATAAGATCCTCAGTACTGTGCTTCTTATTTATTTCAATTCTTATAGTAAAATTTTATTCTTATATTTGGAACTTTAAGCTTCAAATAAACATCCTATCATTTGCATTACAAACATACATGCTATTTACTTCAATTCTCAGACTAAAATCTTATTCTTATATTTGGAACTTCAAGCTTCAAACAAACATCTTATCGTTTGCATTACAAACATACATGTGACGAAGGCCTTTTACGCAACAAAGGTTGTCTAAACAAAACCAAACTTAATCTTTTTACAACAAAAATGACATTAAGCATATTTATCGATCGTTAACATTTTTTTGTACAGAGGGTTGTAGAGATTTTCATAGGCAGTAGGTAAATGTAATTCATTATTTGAAATGAATTAAAATTTCTCAAGGTGCTTCTATTTCAGTTCCAAAGTCTATTTTTAGTTATTTTTTTATGTATACACAATAAATTACTAATTGTATAGTTTGTGCACCTTTTTTAGGATTTTTCTTTTCCAATACAAATGACTGCAACTGATTTTTAATTCATTATGTTTTAATTCATGTGTATATATAGGGTAATCTACAAAAAAATGTTAAATATGTGATATTCTAACTTCGCAAACTTCTATAATCACCATAATATACTATAAGCTTAGAACTTACTAAACAATTTACAAATTAAAGATGAAGTACATGAATTGTGTAACTTTACGCAATTACATCCCATTTATCACAGTCTAGACAACTGTACAAATAGTCACCGTTATATAATTGTTTGGCCTCAAACATATATAAAAAGAAGATTTTGTAAAATGATATGACATTTTTATGATCATTCAGACAATAATTAACTGTATAATGCACACATATTTTCAAATTAATTGTCTTAATCATTATAATAACTTTCAACAAACATGTAACGCTTCAAAAACTTTTGAAGTTAAAGAATTACACTCATATACAACATCTACAATTCAAAAAGGACAAGTCATAGCCTCATCACGTTTTAATTTCAACAACAATCATATTCGTTATTTACCTCTGTATGGCACCAATATGACTATTTTACTATTATAAGTGCTAAACTAATATTCATTTAAAATATTATTTGACAACTTAGAGTAAAAGATTAAAGAATGCAAATATCTATCGGCTCCACTGTATAGCTAGTTATTCTTTATAGCCAAATAATATTTTTTTAATAATGTTATTATCTTTTTTGTCTCACGATATGTGGTACATATTAATACACTCTTTTAAGACCTTATATTATACTGTATGTTATAAACCGACCCGAGCTTGGCTTGTGTTACTAGACTAGTACATCAATAATTATGATGTATAAGAGGCTTATAGACCATAATATCTTAACTTTGATAGACGATTGAGATTTGGCAAGCATATGGTTGATCATACTACTCTCTCTAGATAAATATCTCTTTTTCTTGGAGGCAAGGACATTATCATGTTTGACTACCCTTTTACCTCCTAGACTAATAGAAAATTACACAAATCTATTCATTCATCAAGAATAGAAAAGAGTAGTGAAGATCAATACCAAAGGGAATATGTTCGCTTCCGAATCTTGACGTTCTTTCATCATCAGAATAAAGCTCTTGATAATTTATGACTTACTTCGATTCCAGTGAGTTCGAAACTCTATCGTTCTTATGTTTATGATATTGTAAGATTCTAATGGTCTTGATTATGGGGTCAAGACGAATGAAATAATCTAACATGCGGTATCAGAATCATGTTAATCAATTGCATGAACATAGAACTTCCCCCCTTTAAAATTCTTGGTATATTTCAATAATTATGTTTAATGTTAACGCAAGGAAAAAAAACAAAAGGACTGTAGTCTGCGCCGAAAGGAATCGATTGCCCAGATTACTTGGTTATGAATTTGGGCCTGTTGCATTGGCCCAGATTATGTAGCCTGATATTTCTCTTTCTGGCATGTGGCCTGGCCTTATGTAATGGCCCAGAAAAATGTCATGTGGCCTGTATTGGGCCTAACTTATTTGGGCCGCAAGGCTAGTGATTAAAACTTGGGCCGAAGCTGTTGGCCACCGAAGTGGGCTGTTTTGCCCACTTAAAACTGGGCCTTTCGGTGCTGATTTGAGCCTATTTGGGCCACTTTAAAAATAATATTTTTTAGAAGGCCTTGTGTTTTTTAATTGGGCCTTGTAAAATAAAATTTGTAAAACCGCTTATGTTATTAGTGAACACACACACACACACACACACACACACACACATATATATATATATATATGGGAGCTGATCCGTTGAGAGCGCTAGCAAAATAGCCTATTTTACAAGCGCGATCTGGTCATCCATCCTAAAGGGCCCAGATCGCGCATTTTTCGAAAATTGTTAGTCGTCCGCGACATAATGTCGCGGACGGACTTTTTTACCTTTTTGCTCCTCCGCCCCTGTCCGCTACACTGTATAGCGGACGACATTCAAGTCCTGACATGTGACAGCAAAAAGACGCCCGCTATACAGTGTAGCGGACGTCCCCTAGGCTGACACCTGTCAGGACCTGTCCCGTCGCCCGCCAAGAGAGTCTCCCATCAGGTCTTTATTTCTGCACGTGTCAGAGTGTCGGGAATAATTTCCGCTATACAGTATCCCGGACATTATTGCCCATATACCCAAAAGTTCCCTAATTCTCAGCCATTTCGGCAAAATTTTCTTCTCCTTCAGATTCACTTGCTTCCATTTTCGGCTCCCCTTAAGCTTCGAGTAACACTTGCTTCAAGCTTCAATCAAATAAGGTAAGTTTCTGATCTCAAATGTTTTATGAGTGGATTGACTGATAAAGTGTATATATATATATATATATATATTTGGACAAAAAAGTATAGATTTTTGGTGATGTTCTAGAAATTTGTCACTCTATTCATCAACTTGTGATGTTCTAGAAATTAATTTGTAGAATTTATACAAAAATATTGTAGTTAATTTTGATTTTTTTGAGATTCGCTAATTTCGACACATGCATCCTATTTAAATTCGAATTTTGTGAGATACGTTTGTTGTATTTTGGCATGATGAATTTGTCTATTTATCTTAGTAATTTTAATTAGTTATGTTCAATAAATCTATAATTAGCAAAATGGGAGACTTTTAAGATTATGTATATGGTATATTTGTCATCCTAAATTGATCTATTCGTCAAGATAATTTTTAGGTAATATTTGCAGTTGAAAATGTCATTTGATTGTTAAGCGTAGTCTATTTCTACATAGGTCTTGTTTCACAATGTCTGATTTCGTGTCGAGCTTCAACACCCCCGTAGATGCTAGTGATCCATATCTAGGACGAACCTTTCAAACATTAGAAGAAGCTGGAGAATGTTTCCGAGCGTATTCACTGAGGGTTGGTTTTGGTATTAGAATAAAGACTACAAGAACGAGCAACGTAACGAAAAAGATATGCTCTCGCTTATACGAGTGTCATAGGGGCAGAAACCCAGTGCAAAATGAGACACGCGTAGGCAACGATGACAGTGATGACGAAATAGGATATTCGCACAGAAGACGTGACTGCTTTGCACGAACGAATTGCCAGGTCAAGATGTTCGTAAGCTATAAAGCCAAGCAAGATCATTGGCTTATTACCAGCCTGGAACTGGCACACAATCACCCGTTAGTAACCCCTTCTAAGGTGAGTCAGATGCATCAACACAAGAAGATGGGTAAGGTCGCGAGGAGCCTCATTCACACAATGAGCGATGCGCGGCTAGGACCTACATACATGATTAATGTTCTTGCTGAACAGGCCGGGGGAATTCAAAATTTAAACTTTAACACGACAGACGTTCGTAACGCGGTCCGAACCCATAGACGAGTCGCGTATGACCTCAATGATGCTCAAGCCACAATGAGCCTATTGAAGCGGATGCAGATGGAGGACCCGCAGTTTACCTTCGATTATAAACTTGACGACGAGCATCAAGTTAGCACAATTTTTTGGGTCGACGGTCGTTTGAGGCTTGCTTATAAGCATTTTGGGGATGTCGTGACTTTCGACACCACATACCGTACCAACAAGTACTCGATGCCGTTTGCCCCTTTCACGTGGGTCAATCATCATTATCACTCCGTCCTGTTCGGGTTTGCCTTGTTAAGGGACGAGAGCAAGAGTTCTTTTGAATGGTTGTTTAGGGCGTGGCTGGAAGCCATAAATAACAAAGCACCGAAGGTTATCATCACCGATCAAAATTTGGCAATGAAGAAGGCTATTGCCACCGCCTTCCCAGATACTCGACACAACTTGTGCACTTGGCACATAAGCAACAAATACCCCGAACGTTTGCATCACGTGTATGCAAAGTTTCCAGACTTTAAACAGGATTTTGACATGTGCGTTAGCAAGTCGTTAATGATTGAGGAATTTGAGGAGAGGTGGGAAAAGCTTGTTGAGGATTACTCATTGCAAGACAACGAGTGGCTCCAGCACTTGTACGAGCTCAAAGAGCAATGGATTGGCGTTTACACGAGGAGGCATTTTTCTGCGGGCATGAAAACGACGGGCAGGAGTGAATCTATGAATGCCACGTTCGATAGTTACGTGGGTACAGCTACCAATTTGAAGAGTTTCGTCACATCCGCACAGAAAGCGGTTGCGTCGTTATTCGTGAAAGAAAGGGCTGCAGACTTTGCAACCACGTACAAACAGAGGAGAAGGTTGCTTGAGACCCCGCTGGAGCTGAACGGTGCCAAAGTCTATACGAAGGAGATCTTCTTGCTATACCAAGTAGAGCTGCAAAAATCGGGACGATACTGTATAAACAAGGTGGCAGAAAAGTCTACGCGTGAGTACAAGATTTATTCGCTCGTGAATGACGTCGTCCCTGAGAAGCTGCGCATAATGTATACGGTGAGCCACGACACATTGACGGACTCGGTGACATGTGTTTGCAAGAAGTTTGAGTTCCATGGCATCCTGTGTAGACACATTCTGCAATTTTTCACCCAGAAGAATATCAGGACAATCCCCGATAAATACGTCTTGCCACGGTGGACGAAAGGTGCAAACAGGTTGCACGGTACCATTGCCTTTCCGGAGCACCCGTATACTGACTTTGAAGAATCAGAGACGTTGCGGTATAATCATCTGGTGACGATGTTCACCCGTTTGTCCGTAAAGGCTGCTGTTACAATGGTCGGTTATAAACATCTCCTCGAGGTAGCTCAGCAGCAAGAGCCCATCGTCGACCAGTTGGAAGCAGCTTCAGTCACCAATGCGGTTGACACCGAGCCTACGACGGGATCAGAAGATGACGAGCCGGGGGAGGAAGACGACAATGATATCCGGCCGTTGGATCCAATTATATCGCAAACGAAAGGCCGCAAGAGATCTACGCGGATGAAAAGCTCTATTGAAACGGAAACTCAACCTAAAAAACTGCGAAAATGTGCATTGTGCAACAAAATGACCGACCACGACAAGCTCATTACAAGGCACTGGGGATAAGTCCAGGGGGTTTGCAAGACGGGGAAGAAGATGACGCCGAAGATGAGGACGAACAAGCTGCACTTGACCTTTAATTTTTTGTATAAGCCATCAAGTCTGTTTGACATTTGTAATAATTTTTTGTAATTGTTTTCTAATAATTTTTCGACCGAATACTGGAATTTTTTTTTCTGATGGACCTATGAGAGGCCATCAAATCTAAGTTTAAGTTTTTTTTTTATTAGCCCCGTCCGCTACACTATGTAGCGGACGGATCTGTAGAGTCTTAAAATTCCAACACCTTAGAAAACCTTTTATGTCCGCTATACAATCTAGCAGACGGATATGCAGAGCCCTAATTTGTTGGTGTTCTTCGTGTCCGCTATACAATATAGCGGATGGAATCGCAGAAAAAAACATTTGGTGTCCGCGATACAATATAACGGACGAAATCGCAGAAAATAGTTTGGTGTTCCATTTGGTGTCCGCGATACAATATAGCGGATGGCATCGCAGAAAAATTGTTGGTCTTCTTTTTGTCCGCCACACAATATAGCTGACGACTCTATCCTATTATATATATTAATCAGATTGGGATCATCGTATCAGTCCATCCGTTTCTCTCTCTGTCTCGAACATCTAACCCAAGCCGCTACCCCAGATACGACGAACCACATCTCCGGTGACCCTCATCTCCAGCGACACCACCGTCCTCCCCCTGACGCCGCGACAACCCCGTCCTCCCCTCAATGCCGCGGCGCCTTCAGCGACATTCCCGGCGTGATGGCTTCTGATTCGTCGAGCAACAGCGAATTTATTGGCAACATGCACCTTGCAGGCAGACACTTCTTCAAGGTCATGATGCCTGGTTTTGAGAATGAACTTGTAGGCCATCCCTCTTTCTCTATGTTTTCGTGTGTTAAAAGTTTGATATTTGGTTAAAAACTAACCTATTTTTTGTATTGTGAATATGTTAGGACATACCGGTAGCCTTTACTGATCGGCTTACCACAATTTATTTCAATTTAAGATTAATTAGCCGCAAGGGGTCATGGCATGTAAGAATCAAGCTGAAGCCCGGCCGACCCCAAAAGCAATTCGCAGAGGGTTGGTACGAATTCGTGCGGCAGCATGGCCTCCAACTCGGGGATTTTGTAGTGTTTGAACACATTGTAGTGTGGGATTTTCATGTTTTCATATTTGATCGGAGCACTTGTGAAAAATTTTCTTTTCCCCAATGTTGAACCCTAAATTCTGTTTATTATGAATGAATAAATTTATGTTGATGTTCATTTTTTTTCCGAATTTTTTCTCGCTTAGTTATGCCGTTTGAGATTCCCTCGATATTGAGATTGTTGGTGGTGAATCCTACGTTATTTATTGTTCAAACGATATTGAGATTGTTGATTCCGTCGCTAAAACAAGTCTTTGGGCGCGGATTTATTAAATCAGAATTATCGACGTCCGTTACAATGTCTAGCGGGCGGCGCAACAGAAATTCCAAACACTTGAAAAATCGAAATACGGGGTTCGCTAATTAGAATGACATGTGGATAAGTGCTAGTTGGAATGAAATCCTAACATGCAATAGGAAGAGATATATATATATCACTCTTCATTTGATATATAATCATCAGATAAGTACTGATCGTTGGTTAAAATATTGTTTCTCTCGTTTGAATTGAGGTGCCTCCCACTAGCCTCGGCCATTTCTTCCGCAAGTTGAAGCATGTAAAATCGTTTTCTACGCAGCAACATCCGGTTATTCTCCATACGGATTCGGCACACAGCTTTCTTACACTGCTTAACATTACGCCTCGACATACTAAGTGAACGACGTTGCGTCACAGGTGCTCTCAGCGTGGTGAGATCTTGGTGTAATGCTTCTGATTCCTTAACTCGATATGTCCATTATCTTCGTAAACCTGCATAATACTCTCTCGGATCCGTGTATTTCACTTCTTTGTAGTCGTCGTTCCTTTCACACAACAACCACACAGTCTCACGTCCCCGATAACTAGAACTACCAGGAACTCCTGCCATTTAACTTAGGTACATCTAATGCGATGAGCATGGCTAACATATATAAATAAGCCCACACACACACATACACAATATATTGGTGTGATAGCTACATAATAGCCTGCTCATCTTTGGTGACAAGATAAGTCTCTGGACACTGACACCCTGCTTAATTGGTAGTTGGAGACAATAGCATGCCAGTGTCAGTGAGAAGACAAGTCTTTGGTGACAAGACAAGTCTTTTTGGTGACAAGACAAGTCTCTGGTCTATTGCAGCGAGTTGTCACATCTCATAAAGTTGAACCTGTAGCATCTCATAAAGTGGTCCCGTTTCAAAGTATTTATAAGTACATGCATTGCATGAAGGGCAAAGGGCATAGAGTGATATACTCCCAGTTTCATAACAACTCTGGAAATGTCATATACACCACGAGATATTTTTGAAGCAATGGGTCGTTACTGGGCGGGCGAAGATAAATTTCACTATTCTTTGCGTCCAAGTTTGCGTTACTCATCACGCTATGTTAATACATTACATGCACAATGGTCTTATCGGATGAATGAATATGAGGTCTTAGTAGCTGATTCACGGCGGAATATACCCATACCTCGACAAAAGGCAATCAACATGCCTCGAATTACACACATGGAGCTTGAAAGGGCATTGCATCGAATACGTGAATAAAATAATAGAATGAGAGTTCGTCAAAGTAGGCATAACTTACGTCGTATGGCACGTGATGCACATGAAGATGGCAACAACAATGAAGCACAAGTATACTGGAACACGAGCTTCGAACTTGGATCTGTTTCCGATGCTTCAGTGTCAGATCAAGATGACTGAAGATGCTCCTCAATGTCACGCTTCTTTGTAATTTAACACTTAGTTATTCTTTGTAGGGCTGTCCGCTTTACTATGTAGCGGACGACCCAGCAGAAAGACAGTCTCCAACACGTATTTTTTTTTCTTTCTCTACATCCGCCACACTATATAGCGGACGGCCAAGCAGAAAGACACATTTCTGACACTTAATTTTTTTGTTTCTCTCTACGTCCGCCATATAGTATAGCGGACGGCCCAGCAGAAACATAGTCTCCAACACTTAGTTTGTTTTTCTCTCTACATCCGTCATACTATATAGCGGACGGCCAAGCAGAAAAACAGATCTTCAACACTTAGTTTTTTTTTGTTTCTCTCTACGTCCGCTATATGGTAGAGCAGACGGCCAAGCAGAAAAATAGATTTCCAACAATTAGCTTCGTTTGACAAAACTTATTTTTTTGTTTTCAGTT
>JAVXUO010001636.1:0-117499 GCA_033065855.1 Escallonia rubra | reverse complement strand
TTTGTCATCCTAAATTGGTCTATTCGTGAAGATAATTTTTAGGTAATATTTTCAGTTGAAAATGTCATTTGATTGTTGAGTGTAGTCTATTTGTACATAGGTCTTGTTTCACAACGTCTGATTTTGTTTCGAGCTCCAACACCCCCGTAGATGCTAGTGATCCGTATCTAGGACGAACCTTTCAAACATTGGAAGAAGCTGGAGAATGTTTCCGAGCGTATTCACTGAGGGTTGGATTTCGCATTAGAATAAAGACTACAAGAACGAGCAACATAACGAAAAAGATATGCTCTCGCTTATACGAGTGTCATACGGGCAGAAACCCAGTGCAAAATGAGACACGCGTAGGCAACGATGACAGTCATGACGAAATAGGATATTAGCGCAGAAGACGAGACAGAAGACGAGACTGCTTTGCGCGAATGAATTGCCAGGTCAAGATGTTCGTAAGCTATAAAGCCAAGCAAGATCATTGGCTTATTACCAGTCTGGAACTGGCACACAATCACCCGTTAGTAACCCCTTCTAAGGTGAGTCAGATGCATCAACACAAGAAGATGGGTAAGGTCGCGAGGAGCCTAATTCACACAATGACCGATGCGCAGATAGGACCTACCGAGATTGTTAATGTTCTTGCTGAACAGGCTGGGGGAATTCAAAATTTGAACTTTAACACGACAGACGTTCGTAACGCGGTCCGAGCCTATAGATGAGCCGCGTATGACCTTAATGATGCTCAATCCACAATGAGCCTATTGAAACGGATGCAGATGGAGGACCCGCATTTTACCTTCGATTATAAACTTGACGACGGGCATCGAGTTAGCACAATTTTTTTGGTCGACGGTCGCTCGAGGCTTGCTTATAAGCATTTTGGGGATGTCGTGACTTTCGACACCACATACCGTACCAACAAGTACTCGATGTCGTTCGCCCCTTTCACGGGGTTCAATCATCATTATCACTCCATCCTGTTCGGGTTCGCCTTGTTAAGGGACGAGAGCGAGAGTTCTTTTGAATGGTTGTTTAGGGCGTGGCGGAAAGCCATGAACAACAAAGCACCGAATGTTATCATCACCGATCAAGATTTGGCAATGAAGAAGGCTATTGCCAACGTCTTCCTAGATACTCGACACAACTTGTGCACTTGGCACATAAGCAACAAATACCCCGAACGTTTGCATCACGTGTATGCAAAGTTTCCAGACTTTAAATAGGATTTTGACACGTGCGTAAACAAGTCGTTAACGATTGAGGAATTTGAGGAGAGGTGGGAAAAGCTTGTCGATGATTACTCATTGTAAGACAACGACTGGCTCCAGCACTTGTACGAGCTCAAAGAGCAATGGACTGGCGTTTACACGAGGAGGCATTTTTCTGCGGGCATGAAAACGACGGGCAGGAGTGAATCTATGAATGCCACGTTTGATAGTTACGTGGGTATAGCTACCAATTTGAATAGTTTCGTCATATCCGCACAGAAAGCGGTTGCGTCGTTATTCGTGAAAGAAAGGGCTGTAGACTTTGCAACCACGTACAAACAGAGGAGAAGGTTGCTTGAGACCCCGCTGGAGCTGAACGGTGACAAAGTCTATATGAAGGAGATCTTCTTACTATTCCAAGTAGAGCTGCAAAAATTGGGACGATACTGTATAAACAAGGTGGCAGAAAAGTCTACGCGTGAGTACAAGGTTTATTCGCTCGTGAATGACCTCGTTCCCCGAGAAGCTGCGCAAAATGTATACGGTGAGCCACGACACATTGACAGACTCGGTGACATGTGTTTGCAAGAAGTTTGAGTTCCATCGCATCCTGTGTAGACACATTCTATGGTTTTTCACCCAGAAGAATATCAGGACAATCCCCGATAAATACGTCTTGCCATGGTGGACGAAAGGTGCAAACAAGTTGCACGGTACCATTGCGTTTCTGGAGCACCCGTTTACTGACTTTGAAGAAACAGATACGTTGCGGTATAATCATCTGGTGACGATGTTCACCCGTTTGTCCGTAAAGGGTTCTGCTACAATGGTCGGTTATAAACATCTCCTCGAGGTAGCTCAGCAGCAAGAGCCCATCATCGACCAGTTGGAAGCAGCTTCAATCACCAATGCGGTTGACACCGAGCCTACGACGGGATCAGAAGATGACGAGCCAGGGGAGGAAGACGACAATGATATCCGGCCGTTGGATCCAATCATATCGCAAACGAAAGGCCGCAAAAGATCTACGCGGATGAAAAGCTCTATTGAAACGGCAACTCAACCTAAAAAGCTGCGAAGGTGTGCATTGTGCAACAAAATGACCGACCACGATAAGCGGAACCATTACAAGGCACTGGGATAAGTCCAGGGGGTTTGCAAGACGGGGAAGAAGAGGACGCCGAAGATGAGGACGAACAAGCCGCAGTGGACTTTTTGTATAAGCCATCGAGTCTGTTTGACATTTTGTAATAATTTTTTGTAATTTTTTTCTAATAATTTTTCGACCGAATACTGGAATTATTTTTCTGATGGACCTATGAGAGGCCATCAAATCTAAGTATAAGTTTTTTTTTATTAGCCCCGTCCGCTACATAGTGTAGCGGACGGATCTGCAGAGTCTGCAGTCTTAAAATTCCAACACTAGAAAAATTTGTACCCCTTTTATGTCTGCTATACAATGTAGCGGACGGAGTCGCAGAAAAAACTTTTGGTGTTCTTTTATGTCCGCTATACAATGTAGCGGACGGTATTGCAGAAAAAACTTTTGGGGTTCTTTTATGTTCGCTATACAATGTAGCGGATGGCATCGCAGAAAAACCTTTTGGGGTTCTTTGGGTCCGCTATACAATGTAGCGGATGACTCTATCCTATTATATATATTAATCAGATCGGGCAATCATCTTATCATTCCGTCTGTTTCTCTCTCTGTCTCAAACATCTAACCCAAGCTGCTACCCCATCTACGGCGACCCACATCTCCGGCGACACCACCGTCCTCCCATCAACGCCGCGGCGCCTTCAGCGACATTCCCGGCGTGATGGCTTCTGATTCGTCAAGCAGCAGCGAATTTATTGGCAACATGCACCTGGCAGGCAGACACTTCTTCAAGGTCATCATGCCTGGTTTTAAGAATGAACTTGTAGGCCATCCCTCTTTCTCTGTGTTTTCGTTTGTTAAAAGTTTGATCTTTGGTTAAAAACTAACCTATTTTTTATATTGTGAATATGTTAGGACATATCGAAAGCCTTTACCGATCATCTTACCACAATTTATTTCAATTCAAGATTAATTAGCCGCAAGGGGTCATGGCATGTAAGAATCAAGCTGAAGCCCGGCCGACCCCAAAAGCAATTCGCAGAGGGTTGGAACGAATTTGTGTGGCAGCATAGCCTCCAACTCGAGGACTTTGTAGTGTTTGAACACATTGGAGCGTGGGATTTTCATGTTTTGATATTTGATCAAAGCACTTGTGAAAAAAATTCTTTCCCCCAATGTTGAACCCTAAATGATGTTTATAATGAATGAATAAAGTTATGTTGATGTTCATTATTTTTCTAAAAATTTTCTCACTTAATTGTGCCGTTTGAGATTCCGTTGATATTGAGATTGTTGATTGTGAATTGTATGTTATTTATTGTTTATCGATATTGAGATTGTTGATTCCGTCGCTAAAATAAGTCTTCGGGCGCCAATTTATTAAAACAGAATTATCGCCGTCCGCTACAATGTCTAGCGGACGGCGCATCTTAAATTCCCAACACTTGAAAAATCGAAAGACGGGGTTCACTAATTAGAATGACATGTGGATAAGTGCTAGTTGGAATGAAATCCTAACATGCAGTAGGAAGAGATGTATATATCACTCTTCATTTGATATATACTCATCAGATAAGTACTGATCATTGGTTAAAATATTGTTTCTCTCGTTTGAATGGAGGTGCCTCCCACTAGCCTCGGCCATTTCTTCCGCAAGTTGAAGCATGTAAAATCGTTTTCTACGCAGCAACATCCGGTTATTCTCCATACGAATTCGGCACACAACTTTCTCACAGTGCTTAACATTAGGCCTCGACATACTAAGTGAACGACGTTGCGGCACAGGTGCTTTCAGCGTGGTGAGATCTTGGTGTAGTGCTTCTGATTCCTTAACTCGATATGCCCATTCTCTTCGTAAACCTAAATATTACTCTCTCGGATCCGTGTACTTCACTTCTTTGTAGTCGTCTTCCTTTCACACAACAACCACACAGTCTCACGTCCCCGATAACTAGAACTACTAGGAACTCCTGCCATTTAACTTAGGTACATCTAATGCGTTGAGCATGGCTAACATATATAAATAAGCCCACACACACACATACACAATATATTGGTGTGATAGCTACATAATAGCCTGCCCATCTCTGGTGACAAGACAAGTCTCTGGACACTGACACCCTGCTTAATTGGTAGTTGGAGACAATATCATGCCCGTGTCAGTGAGAAGACAAGTCTTTGGTGACAAGACAAGTCTCTTTGGTGCTAAGACAAGTCTCTGGTCTATTGCAGCGACTTGTCACATCTCATAAAGTTGAACCTGTAGCATCTCATAAAGTGATCCCGTTTCAAAGTATATATAAGTACATGCATTGCATGAAGGGCAAAGGGCATAGAGTGATATACTCTCAGTTTCGTAACAACTCTGGAAATGTCATATACTCCACGAGATATTTTTGAAGCAATGGGTCGTTACTGGGCAGGCGAAGATGAATTTCACTATTCTTTGCATCCAAGTTTGCGTTACTCATCACGCTATGTTAATACATTACATGCAGAATGGTCTTATCGGATGAATGAATATGAGGTCTTAGTAGCTGATTCACGGTGCATGAATATACCCATACCTCGACAAAAGGCAATCAACATGCCTCGAATTACACACATGGAGTTTGAAAGGGCACTGCATCGAATACGTGAAGAAAATAATAGAATGAGAGTTCGTCAAAGTAGGAATAACTTACGTCGTATGGCACGTGATGCACATGAAGATGGCAAAAACAATGAAGCACAAGTATACTGGAACATGAGCTTCAAACTTAGATCTGTTTCCGATGCTCCAGTGTCAGATGAAGATGACTGAAGATGCTCCTCCAACACGTAGTTTTTTTTGTTGTTTCTCTTTACATCCGCCATACTATATAGCGGACGGCCAAGCAGAAAGACATATATCCAACACTTAGTTTTTTTTTCTGTCCAAGTTCGCTATATAGTATAGCAGACGGCCCAGCAGAAAGACAGTCTCAAACACTTAATTTTTTGTTGTTTCTCTTTACATCCGCTATATAGTATAGCGGATGGCTCCGCAGAAAGGCAATCTCTAACACTTAGTTTTTTTTTTCTCTTTTGTCTCTCCACGGCCGCTATATAGTATAGCGGACGGCCCAGCAGAAAGACAGTCTCCAACACTTAGTTTTTTTTTTGTTTCTCTTTACATCCGCTATATAGTATAGCGGATGGCCCCGCAGAAAGGCAGTCTCCAACACTTCTCTTTTGTCTCTCTATCTCTGATATATAGTATAGCAGACGGTCCAGCAGATAGATAGTCTCCAACACTTATTTTTTTTTGTTTCTCTTTACATCCGCTATATAGTATAGCGGATGGCCCCACAGAAAGGCCGTCTCCAACACTTAGTTTTTTTTTCTATTTTCTCTCTCTACGTCCGCTATATAGCATATCGGACGGCCCTGCAGAGAGACAGAAACCAAAACTTGCCCACACTTTGTTTCCCACCGATCAAAGCAAATCACAGATCAGTCAATGAGCCAAAATGCTATCTCTGACCACAAATCAAACACTCAACTGAATTCAACAACACAACGATATCGGTCAATCAAATCAATTGCATTTAACACCGATCAACTGATGTCAACACAAATCAAATCAATCGTATTGAATAGATTTTTATTAAAAAAGTGAATATAATGTTACAATGTCAATTGGGGCCCTCATCCCCTGTGGGATTCTCGTCATTACACGGATTTACAATAAACCTAATAGCTCTAGGCCGGCCATTCATAATTTGCCAAGCCATCCTATACCTAAAGCCTTCTATGCATTCTCGTCTCTAGACGGTATTCTTGAGGCTCTCAGACCGACAAATGTAATCCATGTACATGCAGACGAAGACGTCGCAGTCCGAGGAATTATGTTGCTTGGGCCTACTCCTCTCCAATCGGAAAATGAGCTTTGGCCTGAGAGCTACCCTCTCTTGATGCCTACCATTGACCAAGGCAGCAAATAGATTCTACGAGAAACATAATAAGCATTAAACATTAAACATAGCAAACATAACAAGATTAATCAGTTTTACAATATGCAAGTTACAATAATAAGTAAACAGGATCTTACCATGACACCCAACTGGCCTATGCCTTGGTACATGTCAATCACAGGCATCACGGGGGTATCATCGTAGAAACTGTCGATGACTGATACCGTCTTCTCTACTGGTTCATAGCAAACCAAGTACCAGTGGACATTCCCTGTAAATGGGATTAGAAACACGTCGGCAATTTAAAGAGTTTCGTCACATGGGTACAACTACCAATTTGAAGAGTTTCGTCACATCCGCACAAAAAGCGGTTGCGTCGTTATTCGTGAAAGAAAAGGCTGCAGACTTTGCAACCACGTACAAACAAAGGAGAAGGTTGCTTGAGACCCCGCTGGAGCTGAACGGTGCCAAAGTCTATAGGAAGGAGATCTTCCTGCTATACCAAGTAGAGCTGCGAAAATCGAGACGATACTGTATAAACAAGTTGGCAAAAAAGTCTACGCGTGAGTACAAGGTTTATTCGCTCGTGAATGACCTCCTCCCTGAGAAGCTGCGTAGAATTTATACGTTGAGCCACGACACATTGACGGACTCGGTGACACGTGTTTGCAAGAAGTTTGAGTTCCATGGCATCCTGTGTAGACACATTCTCCGGTTTTTCACCCAGAAGAATATCAGGACAATCCCCGATTAAATACGTCTTGCCACGGTGGACGAAAGGTGCAAACAGGTTATACGGTACCATTGCCTTTCCAGAGCACCCGTATACTGACTTTGAAGAATCAGAGACGTTGCGGTGTAATCATCAGGTGACGATGTTCACCCGTTTGTCCGTAAAGGGTGTTGTTACAATGGTCGGATATAAACATCTCCTCGAGGTAGCTCAGCAGCAAGAGCCCATCGTCGACCAGTTGGAAGCAGCTTCAGTCAGCAATACGGTTGACACCGAGCCTACGATGGGATCAGAAGATGACGAGCCGGGGGAGGAAGACGACAATGATTTCCAGCCTTTGGATCCAATTATATCGCAAACGAAAGGCCGTAGGAGATCTACGGAGATGAAAAGCTCAATTGAAACGACAACTCAACCTAAAAAGCTGAGAAGGTGTGCATTGTGGAACAAAATGACCGACCATGACAAGCAGAACCATTACAAGGCACTGGGAATAAGTCCAGGGGGTTTGTAAGACGGGGACGAAGATGAGGACGAACAAGCTGCAGTGGACCTGTAATTTTTTGTATAAGCCATCAAGTCTGTTTGACATTTGTAATAATTTTTTGTAATTTTTTTCTAATAATCTTTCGACCAAATACTGGATTTTTTTTTCTAATGGACCTATGAGAGCCATCAAAGCTAAGTTTAATTTTTTTTGGGGATTAGCCCCGTCCGTTACATAGTGTAGCGGACGCCTCTGCAGAGTCTTAAAACTCCAACACTTTTGAAAAATTTTGACCTTCTTTTGTGTGCGCTATACAATGTAGCGGACGGCTCTGCAGAGTCCTAATGTTTTGGTGTTCTTTGTGTCCGCTACACAATGTAGCGGACGTCTGTGCAGAAAAAAACTTTTGGGGTTCTTTTTGTCCGCTACACAATATAGCGGACGACTCTATCCTGTTATATATTAATCAGATCGGCCAATCGTCGTATCACTCCATCCGTTTCTCTATCTGTCTCGAACATCTCACCCAGCCGCTACCCCATCTTCGACAACCCACATCTCTGGCGACACCACCATCCTCGCCCCAACGTCGCGCCGCCTCCGGTGATAGCCCCATCCTCCTTTCAACGCCGCGGCGCCTCCAGAGACATCCCCGTCCTCCCCCCGACGCGGTGCCACCTCCGGCGATAGATTTATCCAGATGGCTTCTGATTCGTTGAGCAGCGAATTTGTAGGCAACATGCACCTTGTAGGCAGACACTTCTTCAAGGTCATGATGCCTAGTTTTGATACAGAACTTGTAGGCCATCCCTTTTTCTCTATGTTTTCGTGTGTGTTAAAAGTTTGATGTTTGGTTAAAAACTTATTGGTTAAAAACTTACCTATTTTTTGTATTATGAATATGTTAGGACATACCGGTAGCCTTTTCCGATTGGCTTACCTCACTTTATTTCGATTCAACTTTAACCAGCTGCAAGGGGTCATGGCATGTTAGAATGAAGAAAAAGCGCGACCAATTCAAATTTGTTTCGCAGAGGGTTGGAATGAATTCGTGCAGCAGCATGACCTTCATCTCGGGGACTTTGTAGTTTTTGAACACACGGGGCAGTGGAATTTTCAAGTGACGGTATTTGATCGGAGCACTTCCTGAAAAAAATTTCCCCCAATGTTGAACCCTAAATTCTGTTATGAACAATTTTATGTTAATGTTCATTATTTTTCCGAATTTTAGGTTCAATTGTGCATTTGAGAATTGTGATTGTTAATCGTAATTTTTTTTTATTGTTAATCGATATTGAGATTGTTGATTCCGTCGCTAAAACAATGTTTCCGTCGCCAATTTAATTAAACAGAATTATCGATGTCCGCTGCATTGCCTAGTGGACGGCACAGCAAAAAGTCTGATGTCCAACACTTCAAAAAAAATTGTTTCCTGTATGTCCGCTACACTATGTAACGGACGGCGCAACAAAAAGTCTGCTGTCCAACACTCCAAAAAAAATTGTTTCATGTACGTCCGCTACACTGTGTAGCGGACGACGCAGCAGAAAGTCTGCTATCCAACACTCCAAAAAAAATTGTTTTTTTTGGGCTACACAGTCTGTTGTCCAACACTCCAAAAAAATTGATTCCGTCGCTAAAACATTGTTTATGCCGCCAATTTCATTAAACAGAATTATCGACGTCCGCTACATTGTCTAGCGGACGGCACAGCAGAAAGTCTGCTGTCCAACACTCCAAAAAATTGATTCCGTCGCTAAAACATTGTTTCCGTCGCCAATTTCATTAAAAAGAATTATCGCCGTCCGCTGCATTGTCTAGCGGACGGCGCATCAGAAAACCTGATGTCCAACACTTCAAAAAAAATTGTTTCATGTACGTCCGCTACACTGTGTAGCGGACTGCGCAACAGAAAGTCTGCTGTCCAACACTCCAAAAAAAATTGTTTCCTGTACGTCCGCTACACTGTGTAGCGGACGGCGCAGCAGAAAGTCTGTTGTCCAACACTCAAAAAATTTGTACGTCCGCTACACTGTGTAGCGGACGGCACAGCAGAAAGTCTGATTCCAAAACTTCAAAAAAGATTTGTTTCCTGTACGTCCTCAACACTGTATAGCGAACGACACCACAGTGTATAGCAGAAACTCCCAACACTTGGAAAATCGAAAAACGAGGTTCTCTTATTAGAATGACATGTGCTAATTGGAATGAAATCCTAACATACAGTAGGAAAAGATATATATCACTCTTCATTTGACATATATTCATCAGATAAGTACTGATCATTGGTTAAAAATTTTGTTTCTCTCATTTGAATTGAGGTGCCTCCCACTAGCCTCGCCCATTTCTTCCGCAAGTTGAAGCATGTAAAATCGTTTTCTACGCAGCAACATCCGGTTATTCTCCATACGAATTCGGCACACAGCTTTCTTACACTGCTTAACATTACGCCTCGACATACTAAGTGAACGACGTTGGGGCACATGTGCTCTCAGCGTGGTGAGATCTTGGTGTAGAGCTTCTAATTCCTTAACTCGATATGCCCATTCTCTTCGTAAACCTGCATATTACTCTCTCGGATCCGTGTACTTCACTTCTTTGTAGTCGTCGTTCCTTTCACACAACAACCACACAGTCTCACGTCCCTGATAACTAGAACCACCAAGAATTCCTGCCATTTAACTTAGGTACATCTACAGCGATGAGCATGGCTAACATATATAAATAAGCCCCCCCCCCCCCCAACACACACACATCTCTGGTGAGAAGACAAGTCTCTGGACACTGACACCCTGCTTAATTGGTAGTTGGAGACAATAGCATGCCCATGTCAGTGAGAAGACAAGTCTCTGGTCTCTTGCAGCGACTTGTCACATCTCATAAAGTTGAACCTGTAGCATGTAATAAAGTGGTCCCGTTTAAAAAATTATATAAGTACATGCATTGCATGAAGGGAAAAACGCATAGAGTGATATACTCCCAGTTTCATAACAACTCTCGAAATGTCATATACTCCACGAGATATTTTTGAAGCAATGGGTCGTTACTAGGCGGGCGAAGATGAATTTCACTATTCTTTGTGTCCAAGTTTGCGTTACTCATCACGCTATGTTAATACATTACATGCAGAATGGTCTTATCGGATGAATGAATATGAGGTCTTAGTAGCTGATTCACGGCGCATGAATATACCCAAACCTCGACAAAAGGCAATCAACATGCCTCGAATTACACACATGGAGTTTGGAAGGGCACTGCATCGAATACGTGAAGAAAATGATAGAATGAGAGTTCGTCAAAGTGGACATAACTTACGTCGTATGGCACGTGATGCACATGAAGATGGCAACAACAATGAAGCACAAGTATACTGGAACATGAGCTTCAAACTTGGATCTGTTTCCGATGCTCCAGTGTCAGATGAAGATGACCGAAGATGCTTCAATGTCATGTTGTGTCAACGATGCTGCTTCTTTGTAATTTAATCTTAAGATTCCAACTTTTAGAAATTTTTTGGAGATCCATACGTCCGCTATACAATGTAGTCGACAGCCCTGCAGAGTTAGACTTGTTTTGGGGCAAAAAATTCGTCTGCTACACGATGTAGTGGGAGACCCTACAGAAAGTCAGATTTCAGAAGAAAAAAAAATTTGGTCCGCTATACAATGTAGCAGACGGTCCTGCAGAATCAAACACATATTTTTATGGGGGCTCGTTACGTCCGTTACACGATATAGCGGACGGCCCAGCAGAAAGTCAGATCTCCAACACTTAGTTTTTTTTGGGTGCTCTTTACGTCCGCTATACAATGTAGCGGACGGTCCTGCAGAATCAAACACTTTTTTTTGGGCTCTTTACGTCCGCTACACGATGTAGCGGACGACGCAGCAGAAAGTCAGATCTTCAAAAAAGTTTTTGTTGGTGCTCTTTACGTCCGCTATACAATGTAGCGGACGGTTCTGCAGAATCAAAGCACTCTGACACTTAGATTTTTTTTTGGGCTCTTTATGTCCGCTACACGATGTAACGGACAGCGCAACAGATAGTCAGATCTCCAACACTTAGGGTTCTTTTGACAAAACTTTTTTTTTGGTTTTCAGTTTTTAAAGAGCAGCTTAATTTTATTTTTTTACAAAAACAAGTGAGTGTTTGATAACCATTTTTTTTTTTTGGTGTTTGGTAACCCTATTTTTTTTTACTTTTTTTTTTTGGTGGTTTGCGGTGGCGGTGGTAGGGAGTAGCGGTGGTCGACGGTGGGGGTGGTGGTTGTCGGCGGCCGGCAGTCTCCGGCGGTGGTCGCCGGAGGCCGGAGGTTGCTGCTGGCGGCCGGCAGTGGTCGCCGACAACCAGAGGTGGTTGCCGGCAGTCTCTGGCGGTGGTCGCCTGAGGTGGCTGCCGGCGGTGGGAGGGTGGTGGTGGTGGTCCAAAAAAAAAAACCAGTTTTTGGAGTTTTTTTTTACTCTTCAGTTTAAAAACTGGTTTTTTAAATTGGAGAAGGAAAAAAAAAATTGGTTACCAAACGCAATTTTTTTTTCCAATTTTCAAAACTGAAAAAAAAAAAGAGGAAAAAAAAACCGCGTCAAACGTGGCCTTAGTTTTTTTTGGTGCTCTTTACGTCCGCTATACTATGTAGCGGACAGTCCTGCAGAATCAAAGATACGATAACTGGCCAATTTTGTGGCCCTGCGCAATCTTAAAGCTCCAACACTGACCCACACTTTGTTTCCCACCGTTCAAAGCAAATCACAAATCAGTCAATGAGCCAATGCTATCTCAACACAAATCAAACACTCAACCGATTTCAACACAAATTGGTCAGTCAAATCAATCGCATTCAACACCGATCAACTGATGTCAACACAAATCAATTCAAACGTGATGAATGAAGAACAGCTTTCATAAAGATACTATATGTTTATTAAAAAAGTGAATATAATGTTACAATGTCACTTGGGGACCTCATCTACTGCGGGATTCTCGTCATTATACGGATTTTTAATAAACCTGATAGCTCTAGGCCACCTTTCATAATTTGCCAAGCTATCATATACCTAAAGCCTTGTATTCATTCTCGGCTCCAGACTGTCTTTCCGAGGCTCTCAGACAGACAAATGTAATCCATGTACATGCAGACGAAGACGCCGCAGTCCGAGGAATTATGTTGCTTGGGCCTATGCCTCTTCAATCGGAAAAAGGAGTTTGGCCTACGCAGTATACTCTCGTGACGCCTACCATTGACCAAGGCACAAAATAGATTCTGTGAGAAACATAATAAGCATTAAACATTAAACATAGCAAATAGAATAAGCATTAATCAGTTTTACAATATGCAAGTTACAATCAGAATTAAACAGGATCTTACCGTGGCATCCAACTGGCCTATGCCTTTGTACATGGTAATCATAGGCATCTCGGGGATATCATCGTGGAGACTGTCGATGATTGATACGACCTTCTCTACTGGTTCATAGCAAACCAAGTACCAGTGGGCATTCCCTAAAAATGGGATTAGAAACACGTCGGCAACACTTGCGCTCATTGGACTATCCCTAGCAAGATATGCGTGTAGGTTAGTGGACGGTTTCCACTGGGCCAGGGTTCTCCCCTTCCTTGAAGTGACCCAGTCGCGCCAGTCTTGTACTAGGATGCGATGAAAATAAACATCCAAGATAAAAACGCGCGGATGGTCATCCGACTACTCCCGACCCCTTTGCCTCAGAATTTGCACGTAGTACGAGATGACACTATTGTCTAACCAAGCTCCCGGCGCCAGGGAGGCCATTTCTGACCACGAGCAATTGTAATCCAAGCCCTCCAGGTGATCCACATCATACGACCCTCCGTCTTGGGGGGGCCCGCTAAAATAACGGGCTTGGATTAGCTCGCATTTATGCGGCTTTTATGCCTTTTCGGATATTGCCCTCGGCGGTCGACCGGGGGATATTACCCTCCTTCAGGGGGGTCAACGGGAAAATATTGCCTTCCTCCGGGGGGTAAGATTAGGGGATATGGCCTCCAATTCCTTGTTCGGCTGGCTGATATCTCCCTTCGGAAGGTTCAATCGACTGATAATGTCCTTCAGGGGGCTCAGGGGGCTCAGGGGCCCCGGCCAGCTTATATTACTCTCCGGCCATTTTTTCAGCCGGTTGATATTGCCCTCTGGGGGCACTAAGTGGTCCCGCCCATGGGACAATGGGCAGTGCCTTGGAGAAACCGTAGTTTCTGAAAGGCCAGTCTTGCGTGACTTGACTCTGAGAGACGGGTTCGGGTTCCGGGAACAAATTGAAGGAGGGGACGTTGTAATCGTCCTACGACGCTTGAGCCTGTGCCATCCCCGCTACAGAGGGACCACCATCTCCCTGGCTCACCCCTGAAGCCTGTCCCGAGGGATCACTGTATCCCTCACTGACTCCCGTATAACCCATTCCCGGGCTGAGGACCGAAGACTATACCGATGCTTGACGCAAAAAATTCCCGCAGCCTAAAGCCAATGCAGCAGCCTGTTGGTGAAGATCCTCGCCCATTGCGCTCACCAGATCCTTCCGCTCACTCAACTTCTAGAAGAATGCAAGCGAGGCATTAACCTACATCCAAAGAGATAATAAATAAGTAACTTCAAACACACACTTAGAATCATTAAATTCAATTAAAAGCACTTGTCGTGCAACTTACCAGATCGCATGCCATACGCTCATCGATCTGACCCCTAGGCGCATACCTCTCCTCGCGTTCACACCTTACTGGGGCTACTCTGCTCCGCGTGATGCGGTAGTACCACTCATCGTACTGTTCAATGCTGATAAGGGGGTTAGGCTCCGAGGTCATGGCCTCCAGTGTGTCCTGCCAAAAACTCCAAGGCTCTATTTCGACCACGCACAATTCGTGCGCATTGGCCTTGCAAAACCGTCTGACACCCGGTGGGTTCCTGTTAACCCTCATACCTGGGGCATCGGCTGGCAAGCCCTGCAGGCAGTCAAAATGGCGCATTGCTCGGTCTGGCAGCTGCCACTCTACGACCTCGAAGTGGATCAGGGGTGTGCGCTACAACCCGGGGAGTGTGAAGACGAACGACTCTCCCACATGTCGCGCCAAACGTATATATGGTGCCCAACGCATTTGGCCCGGAGATAGACGGTCGAACTCCCCTTGATAGTACGTAATGTGGTGATGGGGGTCGACTCTCCTCTGGTAGTGGCTCTCCTTCCGGCTGTACTCCCAAGCACATAACCGAGGCCACACTTTATCAGTTCCATCCGTACGCGTTGTTGCACCAGGAGCAAGGTGTTCATAAGACCACACCTGAGAACATGGGCAAATTATATTTATATCGTCGATTCAACAAAAAAAAATAACGAAGACAAAATTTATATGATATACATGCAATAGTGAGAGACATGCACATATGGCTTTGGAGTCAGGCTTCGTTGCCTTGTGCAATGCTCGGTACAGATACGAAAGAACCGCTATACCCCAGGCATAATCCCCAACCTCCCGCAGGTTACCCAACAATGGTAAATATTTCACGCTGACCGTGTTCTTTGACGTTGTTGGGAATAAAATTATCCCCATCACCCACAAGAGGAAGGCTTGTGTCTACAGCACAAGCATCTCGCCCGTATAGTTTTTCGGCAAAACCCTGTAGGTATCTACCAACCACTTCAACTTTACACCACCACTGCTAAATTGATCCCGGGGTATCGAAGTGAAGAAGTCCCTAGCTGTTCTCATATTCGTTGCTTCTGACAGAGGAGCAATTATCGGCCGCCCCGTCACTGGTAACCCTAAGATGAACCCTACATCTTCTAGGGTAATTGTCATCTCTCCAAGCGGGAATTGAAACGTATTCGTTTCACTTCTCCACCTTTCAACAAGGGCACCTATTAAGTGTCGGTCAAGGTGTTGAAAGATCTGCCCATGTGTGAAAATCCCAAACCCAATTCCACGCAGTATCATTTTCTGGGACTTGTTCAATTTCCATGATGTGAACTCGTTAGATACTTCTACGGTGGTGAGAAGTTCTCTTTCCTACGAATTAATAAATACAATTTGAGCAAAACAAACTGTATACAACGTTCGTAAGAATAAGAAAGTTGATAAATAATGTATCTTACTCCACCATCCCATATGAGCGTACTGATATGGTTGGCTTGGTCGTATAACACGGATGGATCTTCTGGTCCAGGGTTAAATTCCATTTGTTGTAACTGAAATTATGGAAAAACCTTCTCAGGTTGGATTTTGATAATCGCTCGCAAAAATACGACGCTAGCACATGCATAATACATATAACGCAAGCACATGCATAATACATACAATGTTAGCATATACTCATATGTATAATAGATATGTATACATACACGGAATCGGATTTTACAAACGCTAGCAAACGAACAAATACATACATATATAAATCCTCATCGCTAGCACATGCTCAATGCATAATCAAAACCACGCATAAAACGCAATATTCATCACAACTATAGATTACAAACATGTAAAGGATTGCTTTTGTGAACTTACGTGATCTATTAGGGTATTAAAGGTGTTCTTTAGAAGAAATTGCGCAGATCTGTTTGCCAACGCCACCGGGAATATTTGTGAGTAGAAAGAATGGAGAAGTGTGTCGAAGTTAGGATTTTTTTGAATATATATTAAATGTCCGTGATACAGTATCGCGGACAGTTTTACAACGTCCACTTCACTATATCGCGGACTATTTATCAATAAAAGCCGTCCGCCACACTGTGCAGCGGACACTGTTGACGTGACAAATAAGGACAAGGTAACCCTCGTGGGTGTAAAGGACTGACGGGACAGTTCCTGACAAGTGTCAGTCGAAAGAACGTCCGCCACACTGTGTAGCGGATGCCTTTTTCCTGACACATGTCAGGACAAGAAAGTAGTCCACCGTACAGTGTAGCGGACATGGGAGGAGGGGCAAAATGGTAAAAAAGACTGTCCGCGAGACTATGTCGCGGATGACTGACAATTTTTGAAAAAAAAAGATCTGGGCCGTCCATCTTTTCAAGATGGACGGCCAGATCGCGCTTGCAAAATACCCTATTTTGCTAGTGCTCTTAAAGGATCATCTCCCACACACACACACACACACACACACACACATGCACACACACACACACACATATATATATATATATAGAAATTGGTACACTCAAATTTCGTGTTTGAACTACAACACAAAAAATAATTGCACAAAACTCAATTTAACAATTTTTAAAGTAAAGGGTTTTACCACTTTATGATTTTTTACACAAGAAATGTAAATCCACTACAAGAAAAGAGGGAATTAGCGACGGACTTTTAGCGACGGACGAAATTCCGTCGCTAAAAGTCTTTTCAGCGACGGAATAAACCGTCGATGAAAATCTGTCGGTAAACATATTTAACGACGGAATAATTCCGTCGGTAAAAATACCCGTCGGTGAAAGTAGGTTTTTGCCAACGGACTTTTACTGACGGGTGTGTTCCGTCGGTAAAGGCCTTAAAAAGATCAGATCTCTTATGCTTTTCTTTCTCCCGTTGCTCTCTCTCTCTCTCTCTCTCACCGGCGATATTTCCTCCGTCGCCATCCCCGACAACCTAGCCCCCGACGGAATATAGCCTGCCACCGCCACCGACACCACCACTGCCGCCCATCTTCAAAACCGAAGGACCGCCGCCACCACTGCCGCGCTGCCACCACTGCCGCGCCACCACTACTGCCGCGCCGCCACCACTGCCGCCCCGCCCATCTTAAAAAACTAGAGGTATGGTACATCTAACCTTAACGTAGTTTCATTCTCTTCTGTGGTGGTCTTATTTTGGTTTCATTGTCAAAGAATTGATATGTTTATGTATTGGGAAGTTAATAATGTTAAATATCCCTCTTGTGATTAGAAGTTAATCATGTTAACGTAATTTCATTCTCTCTTGTGATTAGAAGTTAATCATGTTAAATATCCCTGAAAAGAATTGATGTGTTTTCACCATTTGTGGTTTATGTATTGGGAAAATTTGGGTAGAATGATGGAAAGGAGCCTATCTCATATAATCAAACCAACTGACTTCGTATATATTAGTTATAGTGTGAAATTATGTTAGCTTGTGACTTGTGAGTAGTATTGGAGTATGCAAATTAATAGTAACATTATTGTGACCATTACATTACAAATAAATTGTGTGGTTTTGTTGTACTTGGTTCAACAGGTCTCTCGATCAAAAAAGATTTTATGATAAGTGAGAAAGCTAGAAAGTATATTGATATAAAAAAAAAAATTAATTGCTTGCGGATTCAAGCTAGAAAGTATATTCATTTCAATTGGTCCCGCCCGAACCTGCTACGGGCCTAATGGGTTCGAGGGTCACCGGCCCAGGCACATTTGACAATCTCTTACGGGCACTGAGTGCCAGATCGTAATTGGTAAAATCAATACAAATTATAGCGAAAACTAAATTATGTACAACTCTAGATATGAAGTTCATTTCTAATTTCACTACAATCCTACATGATATAGCACTTATCGTACAACCCGAACATCAACAAAGACAGTCCTGAAAGTTCATAGTATTTCTCTTTAAACCCTAAATTGAATGTCTTAATCGAATCGAACCCTAAAGTAAACTATAGAACCCCTAATTGAATGCCCTAATCCAACCGAACCCTAAATTGAACTTATTGAACCCCCTAATTGAATATCCCAATTCAACCGACCACTAAATTGAAGTAATTGAACCATAATTGAACCCTAAATTGAAGTAATTGAACCCTAATTAAACCCTAAATTGAATGCCCTAATCGAATCGAACCCTAAATTAAACTAATTGAACCCTAAATTGAATGCCCTAATCCAATCGAACCCTAAATTGAACTAATTGAACCCCCTAATTGAACCCTAAATTTAATGCCCTAATTCAACCGAACCCTAAATTGAACTAATAGAACCCTAAATTGAAGTAATTGAACCATAATTAAATCCTAAATTGAATGCCCTAATTTGACCCTAAATTGAATGTCCTGATACAATCGAACCCTAAATTGAAATAATTCAAGCGCATCGGATATGTGTATTTTGAACAATTTTTTTCCATTTGAACATTGATAATTTGTTTGATAATTTTAGGTTGTTAATTGTGCATTTGAGAATTGTGATTATTGATCGATGATTTTAGATTGTTAATTGATGATTTTAGGTTATTAGCTGTGCATTTGAAGTAATTGCGATTATTAATTGATGATTTTAGGTTGTTAATTGATGATTTTAGATTGTTAATTGTGCATTGAGCATTTGAGATATTGAGATTATTGACGGAGGATGAGACCCAATTGGATTGAATGTGTGATTTTTGTTAATTTTTATTGCATTGAGCATTTGAGAATTGAGAATTGAGATTGTGGACGGAGGATGGGACCCAATTGGATTGAGATACCTGTTAATTAGCGCAGACACAAACCAAATTAACATATGCCGATGTGTCTGGAGGTGGGTGTCGGTGGGCGTCGGACACGTGTCCGGTGGGCGCCGGACACGTGTCCGGAGGGCGCCGGACACGTCTCCGGAGGGCGCCGGACACATGTCCGGAGGCGTCGGACACGTCTCGGTATGTGTCGGACACGTGTCCGGAGATGTCAGACACGTATCGGACACCATATCGACACCCTATATGAGGTGTCGGAATTGAGATTGTTGAATGTGCATTAAATTTAGGTTAGTTAGGTTAATGCGACATTTTTAGCATGCATCCCCTGGAATCTCATCGTGGCTCCAGCACTGGCTATAATTAGCCCTAATTAGTTTTGATTAACAATATTTTAGTAAATCAATTAACCCTAATTAGCTCTAACAAGCCTAATTAGTTTTAATTAACCCTAAGAACCTAATGAAAATCAAATTAGCTGTAATTACCCCAAATTAGCCCAAATGAACACAATTATGCGCATATTGATTATAGTTAGCCTAATTAGTCGTAATTTGCACTAACATAACCCAATTAAGCCTAATTAGCGCTAGTTCGGACTAATCAACACTACTCGGCACCATTAAAACCCTAATTAGGACTAAATAACCCTAATTAGTCCTAATCAATCCTAATTCGCTATAATTATCCGAAACTAGCCCTCATTAACATTAATTAGCCCTAACATAACCCAATTAAGCCTAATTAGCCCTAATTAGGACTAATCAACACTACTCGGCACCATTAAAACCCTAATTACGACTAAATAACCCTAATTAGTCCTAATCAACCCTAATTAGCTATAATTATCCGAAACTAGCCCTCATTAACATTATTTAGCCCTAACATAACCCAATTAAGCCTAATTAGCGCTAATTAGGACTAATAAGCACTACTCGGCATAATTAAACCCTAATTAGGACTAAATAACCCTAATTAGTCATAATCAACCCTAATTAGCTATAATTATCCGAACTAGCCCTCATTAACATTAATTAGCCCTAACATAACCCAATTAAGCCTAATTAGCCCCAATTAAGCCTAATCAGCACTACTCAGCACAATTAAACCCTAATTAGGACTAAATAACCCTAATTAGCTATAATTATCCAAAACTAGCCCTCAATAACATTAATTAGCCCTAACATAACCCAATTAAGCCTAATTAGCAATAATTAGGACTAATTAGCACTATTCGGCACAATTAAACCCTAATTAGGACTAAATAACCCTAATTAGTCCTAATCAACCCTAATTAGCTATAATTATCCGAAACTAGCCCTCAATAACATTAATTAGCCCTAACATAACCCAATTAAGCCTAATTAGCCCTAATTAGGACTAATCAGCACTACTTGGCACAATTAAACACTAATTAGGACTAAATAACCATAATTAGTCATAATCTATCCTAATTAGCTATAATTATCCGAAACTAGCCCTCAATAACATTAATTAGCCCTAACATAACCCAATTAAGCCTAATTAGCCCTAATTAGGACTAATCAGCACTACTCGGCACAATTAAACCCTAATTAGGACTAAATAACCCTAATTAGTCCTAATCAACCCTAATCAGCTATAATTAATACTCGTAATTAACCCTAATAACCCAGTTAGCCCTAATTAACTCTTGTACATCCCATAATTACTCCACGTTGCACAGAGATGGTTCAATTACTCGTTGTTTACAACTCGTTGCCAACGAATTCTATTTAATGTGGAATTGGTAACATATGTACGTAACGATCTTTCTGCAGTTTTGATATTTCGGAAAGATTCTTGCATATGTATCAATTTCTGAACGCATGCATGCATAGAAACCCTTAGTTTCCGTTCAAAGGTACTCATTACAAAGCAATGCCTTGTAATGAGCCTTTGGATGTCCAGTTTGAACAATTTGGAAAAGCTAATTGTTTATAAAACAGTGTTTTGACTCATGCTTTGTGTTCTATGTTGTGCATATTTGGTACACGTTCTCGTGTGTTTCTCCGGGTGCATACAGATCTGGTGTTCTAACATCCGTCAAACCTTCCTGAGCAAGGTTAGATGAATGTTAGAACACCTAATCGATGTGGTGTACTTGGAGAAATACGGGGAGGTGCTGCCGAATTTTCCACAGACATGGGACGAAGCATGAGTTATTCACTGTTTTATAAACATGTGCTTTTCTGAATGGGATAGGACCACTACCTGTTCAAGAGTGGAGGGGAAATATGTAGACATGTTGTAACATTCATGCATTCATGTTTACATCGGCAATGCCTAATCACTGGTCATTATTGAAGGTGGTATACAGTACGATAATTCAGTCGTCATGTCAGTCGATCGAAGTTGGATGAAAAGGAAGAATGCTGAAGATTTTGAGTGTCGCGTTGACGAATTTCTCGACTTCGCTTATGCGCATCCTGCACATGTTGACCTTGATAAGATAAGGTGTCCGTGCGGTAGATGTGAGTTGTTGCACTGGAGAAAAAGAATTGAAGTAAAATGGCATCTTCGTCGGTACGGTTTTATGGGTGGATACACAAGGTGGACGCAGCACGGGGAAACGATAGTATTGTCGTCCAACCCGGCTAGTCAAACTGAAGTTAGGGAGGAGGCACGATATGATTACCGAGATATGATTATGGATGCTGGGCATGCTAATGTTGACTGGGGTAACGACAGTCCACAACCGCCGAACGAGGGGGCTCATCAGTTTTATGAGTTGTTGAGAGCTGCGGAAGAGCCGCTGTGGGATGGAGCTCCGAAACACACACGGCTGTCTGCGGTTAGTAGGTTATTACAGTTGAAATCAGACCACGGGCTGAGTGAGAAAGGTTTTAACGAGTTTGTTACCTTAATCAAAGAAATACTGCCCGAAAGTGAAAAGCTACCGCCGTCGTACTATGACGCGAAGAAGATGATGAGGAAACTTGGGTTGAGCTATGACCGGATAGATGCGTGCAATAACGATTGTGTATTATTCTGGAAAGAGAATAAGGATTTGTCACAGTGTCCAGTATGTGATCATTCGAGGTACAAACCGGACAAAGGGAAGAAGAAAAACATTGCATGGAAGATATTGCGATATTTCCCGGTCACACCACGGCTTCAGAGAATGTACTACTCCTCCAATACGGCTGAACATATGAGGGCTCACCGTGAGACTCGCAGCAACGATGCCGATGTGCTGACACACCCAGCTGATGGAGAGGCGTGGAAGGAGTTTGACCGCAGGCATCCAGTCTTTGCTCAGGAAGTTCAGAATGTTAGACTTGGTCTGGCAACCGATGGGTTCAACCCTTTCGGTCAGTCTACCACGCCTTACTCCTGTTGGCCTGTTATTATTGTCCCTTACAACCTTCCACCAGGCATGTGCATGAAGAAGCCGTATATGTTCTTGTCGTTGCTTATTCCGGGGCCGAAGAGTCCCGGTAAGGACATAGATGTGTATTTAAGGCCGTTGATTGATGAGTTAAAACAGTTATGGAATCATGGAGTCGAAACATATGATGCATCCCTTAAACAAAATTTTCAGATGAGGGCTGCTTTGATGTGGACTATACATGATTTCCCCGCATTGGGAATGACGTGTGGCTGGAGCACACATGGGAAGCTAGCATGCCCTGCTTGTATGGGCGTGAACCCCGGTCATACGTTAAAGCACGGCGGAAAGGCCTCGTGGTTCGGATGTCACCGTAAGCTTTTGCCACCGGGCCATCAGTTTCGTAGGCAGAAGGATAAATTTGACGGGACAATCGAGCGTGAGGTTGTCACACTGGACTACCCATCTGGTGAAGAAGTACTCTCACACCTGGAGGCACTTGATACTGACATACCACACGGTAAGGGTGTGCCGGATCAGAAGATTGCAGGGTTCGGGAAAGAGCACAACTGGAGAAAATTTTGTATCTTCTGGGAGTTAGCCTACTGGAGGACGCTCGTTATCCGAAACAACATGGATGTGATGCATATTGAGAAGAACATTTTTGATAATGTGTTCAACACAGTGATGAATGTCAAGGGCAAATCGAAAGATCACCTTAAAGCGAGAAGGGATCTACAACAGTTGGGTGTACGCCGTGAATTGCATCCTCGGACAGTCAGTGGGAGGACCATACTTCCGAAAGCACCTTACTGTCTAGACAAGAAACAAGTGGAGAAGGTCTGTCAGTGGGTTAAGAATTTGAAGCTTCCGGATGGGTTTGCGTCCAACATATCTCGTTGTTGCAATGTATCGGAATGCAAGTTCCAAGGGATGAAGAGTCACGACTGCCACGTATTCATGGAGAGATTCATTCCTATTGCCTTCCGGGGACTGTTGCCACGGGTTGTTTGCGAGACTTTGACTGAATTATCTCATTTCTTTCGAGATATATGCTCTTCTACGATCCGGGTGAGTAACATGGAAGTGCTTGAGAAGAACATTGTGGTGACGATTTGCAAGCTGGAGAAAATCTTCCCACCTTCGTTCTTTGATTCAATGGAGCATCTGCCTGTTCACTTGGCATATGAAGCTAAGATGGGTGGACCCGTGCAATATCGGTGGATGTATCCCTTCGAGAGGTAATCCTTAAATTGTTACAGTTGTTCGTTTACACTTAATGCGACATCTGTTATCATTGATATTCCACCTAACTCGATTCGCTAAACTTCTAGGTTCATGTTCCATTTAAAGAAAAAAGTCCGTAATAAGGCTCGGGTTGAGGGCTCAATTGCGGAGGCTTACGTAATGGAAGAACTTGTAAACTTTTGTAGTCAATATTTCGGGCCTGATGTTGGTACAAGGTTAAATCAACTAGGCCGAAATGACTCCGGAGCAAGCACAAATTTGGAAGGGCAATTGTCAATATTCAAGCAGTCAGGTAGTCCGTTCGGCCGAACGTATACTCGATGGCTAACAGATGAAGAGTACAGTGCTGCAACAATATATGCCCTTCTAAATTGCGATGAAGTTTCGGCATTCGTTGAGTAAGTTAAAGTCTTAATTCACTTACATTGATGTACATAATTGAAAGTGTGTGTTAAGCGAGTCAACTATATTGGTTTGCAGTGAGTTCGATGCGGAATCTTTAATCACTGATCCCGCTGGACTTGAATCTCATCGGAAATCACAATTTGTACAGTGGTTCAAAATCCGTGTAAGATTGTTTAACGAAATTATATTATGTGTTATATACAGTTCTGTGGCCAATTAGTATACTGATTTATCCTTAATTTTTACCGTCATCTACAATAGGTTCAGTCAATGGATAGACCAGTGGCCTCCTGCTTGAAATTACTAGCCGAAGGCCCTAACAAACAAACATCCTGTTACGGAGGCTATATCATCAACGGGTTTAGGTTTAACGTAAAAGATGATGACCGAACAAAACAAACCCAAAACAGTGGAGTCTTGGTCAACGGCGACTGTTATGCCGAGAATTGCATGGACTTTTACGGAGAGCTAGATGAGATTGTTGAGCTAACATATCTGGGTTCCCAAAACCGCCTGGTAATGTTCAAGTGTACGTGGTTCGATGTCACATGCAGTAGAGGAATCCGTGTTAGCTCTCAAGGGATTGTAGATGTCAATGTCAAGTCAAGACTTGCATCAGACGAGCCCTTTGTGTTTGCTAGTCAAGCTGTACAAGTCTTTTACGCGGAGGACGTCGCCAATCCCAAATCTCATTGGTATACAACTATCAAGTCCAAGAAATTGCCCGTGACATATGACAGTGAGCTAGACTCCTTTCAAGCCGACCAACCACGTGTCTTGTTCCCTGTTGAGGTCAACAACGAGGAGGACGATCTTCCTCTTCCAACAACACTTCTTGTGGGAGAAGAAGTCGTAGATGATGACGCGGAAGACGTGGAAAGTGTTGGAGATGATGTGACCGAGTCTACTGATGAAGAGGATGAATTAGAAGATGAAGAGGACGACGAGTCCCACGAAGAAGAGGGCGACGAGGAAAGTGATGAAGATGATTCGCAAACTGAAAATGATTGACTTGTAATGTTGTAACATCACGGGAAAAATGTAGTAACATTTTAGAACTTGGTGTTTATTGATGTGTTTTTGCACATCCGTTCATATATATATATATATATATATATATATATATATAGTGCCGATGATGATTTATGCCAAATTATTGTTTTTAACGTGTTAATGTCTTTGTATATAATCTATATGAAGTCAGATATGGATAGGATACGGGCTATTCGTGGCCGGGCTGGACGCCGAGCTGCTTCCTCCCCGGTGGGTCCCACCTCGTCATTGCCTACTGATGACGAGGCACAGAGTGATCGCGGACAGCAGATGGGGCCCCAGCCCCAGCTCCAGCTCCAGCTCCAGCCCCAGCCCCAGCCCGATCCGTCGCCCCAGCCCGATGCAGATTCATCCCACACACGCGTGCATTCTCCATCTTCCGTGGGTTCTACCTCAGGTATAGTTTATAACGGTGTTTAGTACATTTTCGCTAGCCTTATATTTAAAGTATATTTGAACTGTATTAATGTCTGTGTTTTGTAGGATCTCGACGAGGCCGTGGTCCGACACGCGGGGTACGCATCGACCCCCAGCGTAAACAGAGAGTTACGCTCACGCAGGAGGGCCTGTAAGTACTAAAAATATCACCTCATGCCTTAAATTAAAATTTTTGGGGTGTTAATTTATATTTGAACTGTATTAATTTATTTATTTACTTCTTTGGCAGGATCCTGGAGAATCTGGCGAGGACGAAGATCGGCGTTCTTGTGAAGGGCCGATTCTTCGAGCCACGCCTGTACTGGAAGGACTGGGATGCCGCTGCGAGGGAGGCCCTATGGGAGGAGTGGCTGGTACGGTGAAGTATTTTTTTCAGCGTTAGTAAATGTTTAATTACAGTTTGTTTTCTGGTCATAATTTGTGTTATTGAATGCCTTACAGGAGGGGTTTACGTTTGACACGCCTCAGCAGCAGGCACTGGGGCAGCAGGCCTTCTTTGCCTACATCGGCAAGAATTACCGCCGATGGCTCCACGACGCACGGGACCGGGCAAAGAAGCTGCTGCCCGAGGGTGCCCCGATGACGGAGATGACGAGATATCCCCCACATTGGATATCTCACCGTGTATGGGGGGAGATGATAGATCGGTGGGCTGCGGATCCAGGCTGGGACGCCAAGAGTAAGAGCGGGAGTGAGAACAGACAGAACAGAGATCCGACGCACACGGGGGGGTCGGTGCCACACGACATCGTCCGACACATGAACGCGGTCGAGCACCCGGATCTGGAGGAGGATGAGGTCATAACTCTGACCTATAGTCTGACGCACATGCGGAAGAAGGACATGGACGAGGCGCACCGGGCGGGCGACTATATTTCGGATATTGCCCGGCGGATCGATGTGAGTCAATTTATTAAGTTGTTAATGTTTTGTCTTTCTATCCTCAATGTCCGTTTCGTTAATTAACACTACAAGAAAAAATGGTTTTAGCGACAGAACGTCTTCCGTCGCTAAAAGTGTTTTCAGCGACGAAATTTCTGTCGGTAAAAACGTTGTCCAAAAAAATATTTTACCGACGGACTAATCCGTCGGTAAAACCATTCCCGATGGACGTTTAACGACGATCTTTTAACGACGGTATAAACCGTCGCTAAATGGTTTTATCGACGGATCTTTAGCGACGGGACAAGTCCGTCGCTAAATGTGTTCTTAAATACCCAGATTTCTCTCTCTCCCCGTCTTTCCTCCCCACCAGCCCCCCACGCCGGCGACAGGCCCCTGTCTCCGTCCCTCCCCACCAGCCCCCACGCCAGCGACAGGCCCCCGCCTCCGTCCCTCCCCACCAGCCCCCCACGCCGGCGACAGGCCCCGGCCTCCGTCCCTCCCCACCAGCCCCCATGCCGGTGACAGGCCCCCGCCTCCGTCCCTCCCCACCAGCCCCCCACGCCGGCGACATGCCCCCGCCTCCGTCACTCCCCACCAGCCCCCACGCCGGCGACAGGCCCCCGCCTCCGTCCCTCCACACCAGCCCCCCACGCCGGCGACAGGCCCCTCTGCCACCACCACACCGCCCTTCCCTTTCCCTCAGATCTGCCGTCCCCATTGCCACCTCGCCGCCTTGCAGCTACCCAACTACTGCCACAGCCACCTCACAGTCGCACCACCATTGCCACAGTTCGTCCCCCTCCGCCGCACCACCACCCTCTGCCGCTGCCTTCCGTGCGCCACTGTCGTCATCCGCCTCACACCACCACTGCCTGAACTCACTTTTTTTCCCAGTTAGAAATTATTTATCATATTGAATTAATCTGTTGTTATAATGTAATTGTATGCTAGAAATTTTTTATCGCATTTAATCTATTGTTATAATGTAATTGTATTTAATTTATTGTAATCTAATTGTATTTGATTTGCTATAATGTAATTGAATTTAATTTGTTGTAATGTAATTAAATTTAATTTTTTGTAGTGTATTGTATTGTATTTAATTTGTTGTAATGTAATTGTAACGATTAAACCCTAATTATCCCTAATTTGTTCCCAAGTAACCCTAATTGAACCAAATTAACCCTAATCAAACTGTAATTATCCCTAATCTAACCAATTAACAGTAATTAACCCCGTGTAACCCTAATTGCACGAATTAACCCCAATTAAACCTGATTAACCCTAACTGAACCAATTAATTGTAATGAACTCCGATTCAACCTAATCTAACCAATAAGCCCTAATTAATCCCAATTTACCCTAATTGAACCAATAAACCCTAATTAGCCCTGATTAGCCCTAATTGAACCAATTAACCGTAATTAGCTACGATTAAACCTGTTGGAACCGATTAACATTAAACCCTAAACCCTAATTAAAGCATAACTAGCCTGGATAAACCCTCACTATCCTTAATTTGTTCCCAATTATTCCTACTCAAACCGTAATTATCCCTAATCTAACCAATTAACACTAATTAACCCCGCGTAACCCTAATTGAACGAATTAACCCCAATTAAACCTGATTAACCCTAATTGAACCAATTAATTGTAATGAACCCCGATTCAACCTAATCTAACCAATTAACAGTAATTAATCCCGCGTAACCCTAATTGAATGAATTAACCCCAATTAAACCTGAGTAACCCTAACTTAACCAATTAATTGTAATGAACCCCGATTCAACCTAATTGAACCAATTAATTGTTTTTGAACCCCTAATTGAATGCCCTGATCCAACCGAACCCTAAATTGAAATAATTGAACCCCCTCTAATTGAACCCTAAATTGAATGCTCCAAATCAACCGAACCCTAAATTGAATCAATAGAACCCCCTAATTGAACCCTAAATTGAAGTATTTTTTTCAGCGTTAGTAAATGTTTAATTACAGTTTGTTTTATGTTGTTAATTTGTGTTATTGAATGCCTTACAAGAGGGGTTCACGTTTGACACGCCTCAGCAACAGGTACTGGGGCAGCAGGCTTTCTTTGCCTACATCGTCAAGAATTACCGCTAATGGCTCCACGATGCACGGGACCGGGCGAAGAAGGCGCTGCCCGCAGGTGCCCCGATGACGGACATGACGAGATATCCCCCACTTTGGATATCTCACCGTGTATGCGGGGAGATGATAGATCGGTGGGCTGCGGATCCAGGTTGGGACGCCAAGAGTAAGAGCGGGGCTGAGAACAGACAGAACAGAGATCCGTCGCACACGGAGGGGTCGGTGCCACACGACATCGTCCGACACATGAACGCGGTCGAGCACCCGGATCTGGAGGAGGATGAGGTCATAGCTCTGACCTATACTCAGACGCACGTGCGGAAGAAGGACAAGGACGAGACGCACTGGGCGGGCGACTATATTTCAGATAGTGCCCGGCAGATCGATGTGATACAATTTATTTAAGTTGTTAATGTTTTGTCTTTCTATCCTCAATGTCCGTTTCGTTAATTAATGCCCTAACATATCGTTAAACCACTATTTTCGCAGGCCTCGTATGAACAGCTAAGGGCGTCCGAGCAGCAGTCCGAGCAGCCATCAGCGTCCACTAGTACGGCTGCGAGTACTGGGGGGTTGAAGCGATGGCTGGATACGCCGGAGGTCGTGAATCGGCCGAAAGGCCGCATACGCGGCCTGCCTAGCACGACTGCTCGTGCCGTGATAGGAGCGTCCTCACCCCCTGCTGCCCCTCCACAGACACCGGCTCCTCGTCCTCGGTTGGACGACAAGGAGATCTAGCGCATTGCTACAGTGGTGGTGAGGATGATCAGGGAACAGGGCACTGCTGGACAGGCCGAGCCGGCCCAGGGTCAGCAGGATCCAGATCCGGGACTCGGCAACCCCTGATGAGCCCCTTCCCATGCCCGTTCTTAGCTTCCCCCCCCCCCCGCCCCCCGCGCCCGGCTTGTTCTCTTCTCCCCTCTCCTAACCGGCTGTATCCGGTTCCCGGCTTGTACATATATGAATTTTTTTTATAATAAATATTTTTAATACTTGATTATATATATTTCTTTATGTATTGATTATTGCGCGTTGTTGTTGAGAATTGAAAATTGTATTACAGGTCTGGGTAATTGAAAAAAAAAATTGACTTTTGGCGACGGATTAATTTCGTCGCTAAAAGTATTCCTACAATCAGTTATTTAACGACGGAATATTCCGTCGCTAAATAAGTTGTTTAGCGACCGAATATTCCGTCGCTAATTGGACAAAAGATAAATAAATTAAAATTCTAAAAATATAATTAGCGACGGAATATCCGTCGCTAATGAAAAATAAATCCGTCGATAAAAATGACATATTTAGCGACGGATTTAAAAATTCCGTCGCTAAACTATTAGTGATGGGCTTTTATACGAGGGATTTTTAGCGACGGATTTTGGGCTTTTACCGACGGATTTCCCCGTCGCTAAAAGCATGTTTTCTTGTAGTGTAATGCCTTAACATATCGTTAAATCACTGTTTTTGTAAGCCTCGTATGAACAGCTAAGGGGGTCCGAGCAGCAGTCCGGACAGCCATCAGCGTCCACTAGTACGGCTGCGAGTACTGGGGGGTTGAAGCGATGGCTGGATACGCCGGAGGTCGTGAATTGGCCGAAAGGCCGCATACGCGGCCTGCTTAGCATGACTGCTCGTGCTGTGTTATGAGCGTCCTCACCCCCTACTGCCCCTCCACAGACACCGGCTCCTCAGCGCATTGCTATAGTGGTGGTGAGGATGATCAAGGAGCAGGGCACTGCTGGACATGTCGAACCGGCCCCGGATCAGCAGGATCCATATCCGGGACTCGGCGACCCCTGGTGAGCCCCTTCCCATGCCCGTTCCTCGCTTTCCCCCCCCCCCCCGCCCCCCGCGCCCGACTTGTACTCTTCTCCCCTCCCCTAACCGGCTGTATTCGGTTCCAGGCTTGTACATATGAGTCTTTTTTATATTGAAATATTTTTTATAATTGATTTTATATATTTCTTTCTGTAGTGATGATTGCGCGTTGTTGTTGAGAAATGAAAATTGTATTACAGGTCAGGGAATTGAAAAAAAAAAATTAAAAAAAAAATTAATTTTTGGCAACGGATTAAATCCGTCGCTAAATAAGCTTTTTAGCTCGCTAAAAATTTATTCCGTCGCTAATTTTATAAAAAAGAAAATAAATTAAAATACTAAAAATATAATTAGCGACGGATATTCCGTCGCTAATTAAAAATAAATCCGTCGCAAAAAATTACATATTTAGCGACGGAGTTCAAAATTCCGTCGCTAAACTATTACTGACGGGCTTTTATGCGAGGGACTTTTAGCGACGGTGAACCGTCGCTAATTGTTTTAGCGACGGATAAAGGCTTTTAGCGACGGATGTCCCCGTCGCTAAAAGCCTTTTTTCTTGTAGTGATCCTCTGATTCAATCTTTGGTTCAGTCACGATCCAAGGGCTTGAAATAGCTTCATCATGAATTGTGAATTTTGGCTTCTTCAATCTCTATGGCTGAAAAATCGTTGAAACACTGCTTGATAAAATAAGAGATCAAGATATGTTTTAGAAGGTAAGGTTGAAACAGTTCAGGAAAAGACGAAGGATTCTATTGCTTTTTGTTTGTGATAAATAATTTGTGTGAGGTTGATTTGGTAAGATAAAATGGTGGTGTATATCTAGAATCGTAATAATATAACTTATATCCTTGAGTTTTGAGGACAATTATACAAAAAGCGTAAGTTATGTCACTTGTATCCTTTGACAACAAAAAGCAAATGATATACATTTGCAAGAAAGCTAAATTGTTCCTTCAATATATATATATATCTCTCTCTCTCATCACTGCCACAAACAACACCATAAGTTCGCCCCACCATTACCATAACCTACAACCATTACCAATCCCACCACTATTTGTCTTTTTGTTCTTGTTGCTGCTAAAAAGTTGATCAAGAACCCTAGTCTAGAACACGACATGCAAGACAGAAAAAGAGTGAATGGGGTTCTTGTAGAGAAACTCTCCAAGTTAGAATGAAACTATATGATTTGAATTTTTTAAAAAGCATGATACACAGTGCTTGCGTGTTTAGCTATTTGCGTGTTGAGGAAGTCCCTTGAAAATAGGCACGAGTGTTAGAAACCTAACATAATTAGAAGTAACGACTCGACCTTGGGTTTGTTCCATGGAGATCGAATTAAAGTCCCTTCAGAACCCTAATTAACCCAACAAGATAACTAACAATTTCGTGGGTGATCAAATCTGACTGAAAGTCATAGATGACACGTGTCATCTGCTTATTGGATGTAATTTTAGCTGCATCATATTGTCCCCTGCTCTTGGCGATATTTACCAAATAGACAAAAGCAGAAATGGCGTTGTTGGGGAATGAACTGGTAGAGGTGTTCTCTTGGATCGCCACTGCCGTTGTACAAATTGCATTTAGGCATCTTAAAATTTGGTGGTAATTATGCCTCTTCTGTTCTATTTGACCAAGGATATACAACTAGCACGGTTGATCTCGGCGGAGCCCGTCTTTGCGGGACGGCGAGGCCCTACAAAGATTTGGACTTATCGTCCTTAAAGGGGTATTTGGGATAGCAATATGTACTTCGAGTTGTATCTCCCTCTTATTTCTCATCTAGCTCATAGGTGGGATCATACCTAGAGCTACACATTTTTGTCATAGCTTGATGATGAGGATACATGTAGGAGGCGATGTGATGGATTCTGGTGAGAACAGTTGGTCACTTCTAAGGTTGCAGAAACAGGCTTCGTCAACATTCTTTGGAGATTGTTGATTACGTTCTTCATCTGGGGGATGTCCTTTGTCAGATCAATATGTCAAGTCTTGAATAACGTACAGTTGATGCGATGATGCAAGTCTTCTTTCTGCAGTGTAGGCACCGACAAACAACTCTGATGAGCCTGCCATCCTCCCGAGTTACGTGTGCTAGATGTCACATTGATGTGGCAGTCTTACGTGGACCGACGGTTTGATCGGTTCGATAAGTGGGCATCGTGAGTTGATCGCAAGAACGATTAGTTCGACGCGTGTGGCTTGACTGCTAATGGCGATTCGTTAATGACATGCTGGCGGCCATGATTCTTGTCATGGGTCCATAGATGACGCCAATTTGTTGCAGTTGGAAAATTGATCGAGAACTATAGCCTCGAATAATGACCAACAAGGTTGAAAAAGAATGACCGCCATGAGGGGTTCTGGAGGGGAACTCTACGATACTCAAGTCAGAGCATAGTCACAGGATAAAACTCAAGATAAAACTCTGAACAAGCTAAAAAGACGGTGATGTTTGTGCATTAATGTTTGTCTACATACGTGGAAGGATCGCCTTTGTATAACGTAGGTATCGAACTCCTAAAAGAATTAAGAGTGACGGCTGGGCTTTGGACCAGATTTTTGAGGACCAAGTTGGAGCCTGTTTGAAATCCCTAGTAGGTGAGAAAGGCAATTACTATTCCCAGAGTTGACCAAGTTTGACCAAAAATGACAAGTTTCACCGAATTGTTGGAAGTACGTTTTTAGATTTATCACCTCTCTACCTACTTTCCCGTTTTATGATTTTTGCAAAAGTCGTTTGGTTATACAAATTATCATGATTAGTTTTTGAATCAAATGGACAAGGTTTTGGTCATTTTCGCATTGCAACATTGACTCAAGTAATGTGAGCGCAATCCATGCTCATTTTGAGGGGAAGAATTAGGGAAGTGGCTGAAATAAGATGTTATAGTTTGATTCTGCTCATTTTGAAGGGAAGAATGACGGAAGTGGCTGCGGTAGGATGTCATAGTCTCCTTGTTAGGCATATGAATAAACAAGATGACGTATCCCAGGCAATGTAGTGACTAAAATAATACCCTGAATTATCCCTGGTGTGGTTAAGGCCTTAAACCGATTCATGTGAACTCCATGGACCTGTTCTTTTTTCTCTAATCAATTTTCTTCTATCGATTTCCAATTATGTGGTCCAGTAATTGGCACAGCACTTTGTTGACCATAACCGCAATCAGACGTTCCAAAATCCTTTGATAAACATGTTCAAAATCAACGTTAGTTTTTTTTGTTAAGGATCAGAATTGCATTATCACCGTTAGTTGTGGAACTACAATCTTTGATTAAACGTTTAGGGGGGACTCACTCTCTCTCTCTCTCTCTCTCTCTCTGTCTCTCTCTCACACACACACACAGAGTTAGAGAAAAGGGAAAATTAAGCAGAACCGGAGTCAGCGGGTGGCACGGGGGAAACCAAGCAAAAGGGGTGGTGCGCTCTAACAATTTTTTCATTTATACGACATATTTAGCTCACAAGGACAAAAGTATTCACCTAAAAATTTTATACATGTTTGTAGGAGATGTTCTTTTGGTCATTTACTTGTTGAAGTATCTAAATATTCAGTTAGAAAAAATGTTAATTTGGTCATTTTAAATGATAAATTTATGCAAATAAACACAAACAAGCAAAGTCCAACTCCAAACAAATAAAATCAATATTCAACAGTGTGCATAGAGCAACAAAAAGATACCGCTGTACCACACACCTCAACTGTTTTCTCCTCTCCTTCCTCTGGTGGCCGATGGCAATTTTGTTTTTTTTTGTGTGACAATTTTTCCTTTTTATTTAGTGCCTACATTGAGAATGATTCTATCTCCGTACTTAGTTAAACTAAGTACGGTGGAAATCATATAAACATGTACAGTTCCAGCTTAACAAAGTGCAAAAGACCATGCCCCTTTACTTGAAAACAAGCGAAACAAAACACAAACCCAACAAGACTGTCGTTAGACATACAAAGCCAAGCCATACGAGGAGGCACAGGCTTCCTCGGGAGGACACGAACTCGCAAACCACAATGTTTATTGCACACGGAGGAAATACTTTATGCTGAACAACTGAACAGTCAACCAAAGTAGGTCTCCGACATTAAGAACGAATCATTCCTCCTTGAACCACAGGAGCCACTGGTGCCATTGCCACTCCACGGTTCTTTGTCGGCACATTTCCTTGCCATCCTAAACAATTTGTAAACCGAAAGAACCAAGTGAACAAAACAACGTGTAGTTCGCTATATGTGCGTCTCTGTCTTATTGCTTCTCTTCGCCGCCTGCAGCGGCAAATTTAGGACCTGTTCTTCATGGCACCAACCGGATTTGTAGTTCCCACTATATAAAGGCGTATTAGGGGTTTTTTTTCAGAATCCATCCCGTATGTATGTTGGAAAAAGTGTGGCAGTTGAGAGTTTTACATGGTAGGTACTTGCTTTGTTTTAAAATTTTCTCTTCTTGCTCTTTTAAATGTTCTTTCTCTTGTAATTCCTAATTGGGGAGGCTACATGCCCTTCAAGTTTAGACGGAAACGGGCAAATGGGCACATTGTGACGCTTTTGGATGACGCACTTAGCTCTTGTTGCACTCTTGCAGTAGGAAACAAAGAAGACCCGTTTGGTGAGAGCCCCAACAAATTTGTAGTGTCAATTTCATATTAGTTAACTGCTAATTAAATCATTTGGGTCTCGTTATTCAAACCTTTTCAAAATTTATAAATGAGTGAAAGATTATTCGCAAAAAATCTTTAGCCAATCCTGGCGAATTTGTTTTAATGCTCCACAGTATATTCAACGAGTGCTTAAGAGGAAGGGAAGAAATGGATTGTACCTAGGGACATGTCGAATCCTTGATGTTGGAGCTCACGGTACTCTTGGCGCAAGGCGCATTTATGACAACAGCAGTGAACCAAACAATCCGCACAAGGCTCTTCCAGCAACATGTACCGGCGTCTCATCTTAGAACGATAGATGAATGAGTAACAACAACACCCACAACCAGTGAAATGCATTATTAATGCATATATCGCTGCACTGACAGCACATGCTGCAGTACGAAATCAATTAGGTCACAGGAATTAAAAAAAAAACAGAAGTCAAAAATTTCAGTCGTACGCTTCTTACAACTAAATCCTACTTGGAACGACCAATTATAAAATTGAAACAAAGTTCACACGATGAGATTTAATTAGTTCAGGTATGTCAACAGCCATAGCCATAGCAACATTCAGTCGGAAGAGATGGACTGTATAAACACTAGTCTAACATTAGGATTCTCATTGGTACAAAAATGTCAGAATGAATATCAGAGGATGAAATGAGCTGCAACAAAGAAATTCACTTTTGCTTCTACTTACATGTTGCCCCTTCGTCTACTATCTCCGCAATCCTTCCAAAAGTAATGCACGGACACCAGCATGTTACACACCCTATAAGATAATAACATTATATGAGTGGGTATACGTGATTTTCTCCTACTTTTAACTCCTAAATGAACAGTGATAGAGACCAACGTTAATGGATACGGTCGGCAAACCTATACCATCAATGCGAAAGTTTCTCAAACTTAAGGTGGGCAAAGCCGTAACAAATGTAGTTTCCCCTTGCTTTTCTTAAGAAAACAGGTAGATATTTCGGTACTCATAAAAAAGGAAAGTTCAAACACAAGGTAGGGATAGAGAATACACAAAGCTTAAATTTGAAAAGCCTAGCACTGATAAATGTTTATACAGATTGACTAACAAATTCAGACTCACAGAGCGAGCAATCAGAGAAGCAACTGTGACAGATGCCGGTGGACCAAGGCCGTGCTGCTGGTTGATTTGGGTTGTTGTACATGATTAGTTAGTTGAGGTTTGGATTTTCGAGAGACTTGAGGAGAATATGAGAGAGAAGCTATGGAGGATTGAAAAGAATACTGCAGGGCATAAAGCATTTATAGACACCCAGGAAAGAGTTGCATCTCCATCTCCATTTTTTTTTTTGTATTCAGTTTAAGGTCAATGATTGATGCCGTCCCAAGGAACAACCTCGACTTGATGGGGATATGTTCATTAGACCTAGTCTCCATTTGTTTATTATATTCTAGTGTCAACCTGCGCAAATGCATCTTGAAAAGTTCACGAATAAACAAAGAAAAGGGTTTCTTGCTACGTTGGTTAATCTTGTTTACAATGATTAAAAGCGTACAGTGCGGCACTAATAGCTCAGACTATACAATCAAAACTAAAAGAATAGGTGATTTTTCACTCAGATTTGTTTGGTGCAGATAACTCAAGCATGTTCAACTCCCTCCCCAGCTTTTCCTGGACTTAACAAAACATTTTTTAGCCATGGAACTAGCGACGTGCTTAACGTCGATCAAATTTGATTGGTTTTTGCCATGGCAGCTTATGGCACTTCACCATTCATCAGTATAAGTACGTCAGCTATTAAATTGTAGTCTCCTACAGCCAGGGGCGGAACCAGGAATTTTTTTCAGGAAGTGCAAAAATTATATCGAATTCAACAAATTTTTTTTTTTAAGTAAAATAATATTAAAAAGTTTTCTATATAATTGCTGAAACCAAACTAAAATTAAATTAACCAAACATATATTCTAAACCTCTATATAATCACTGAAATTAAACTAAAATTAACATATATAATCACCGAAATTAAAATATATAATCATCTAAGTACGCCCAGCAAACCTGCGATTCTAACAACAACTACTTGTCCACAACCTCATCATCTTTTGTCTGTCACTCTCGGTGCAATCAAGTTGTACATTATGCATCAGTTATTGTACATTAGAGTGCGTAATTAACCACTTAAATTGATAACCCAACTAGCAAGCTAAATAATCAGCACATAACACAACTTCAAATCAAATTTCCAACTAAACATTGCGCAAGATTCAAGTAAGACGATAAGGTCACGTTTTAGATACAAACGGGAAAGGGGAACATAGATAACATCATGAGAAGTTTGTACCTCCCCTCCATAAGCAATTTTTCAAAATGTCAAGCAAAACCACCTCCATAAGCAATTTTTTCAAAAGTTCAGGGGGGAAGCCCCCCCTTGTCACCATGTAGGTCCGCCCCTGCCTACAGCCTCATGAATTCATGTCAATAACTTGGATTTCTACAACAATCATACGTCGGGAGGCTATATCCGCCTCTTATATACTTTTTCGTCCTTTTAGTTGTCGTTAAAAGATTAGCAATTGTCATTAAATTAAAATCCCTCTTGACCGACAAAAAAAAGGGTAGAAATTTTTTACTTTTGGGAATAATCAGAACTGCAATTTTATATGGCCCGGTAGTATGGAGATTCAAACTTAGGACGTTAAGGTTATTCCTCAAGGCTCCTTGCCACTCCATCACCGCTTGGGGTTCGGAAGAAATATTTATGTATTGGGGTGAATGTAACATTTTCACAAATCCAGTCCCACTGATAAATCAACCTAGTAAACCATATAGGGTTAAAGATAAGGAGAAAGTGATTGTTTATAACGTCACTGCTAATACTATGAAAAGATCCGATCTTAGCTTTGGCAGGAAGCTCGGGTACCAGTTTGGAACATAAAATGGAAATACAGAACATACTAGGAATGGGAGCATTTAGAAACACCAAAATTCTGTTGTTATTACAAGGCAACAACATATGTATTTATGCACGCACACGCGCGTGCGCGCGCACACACACACATGGGAGCTGATCCGTTGACCGCACGAGCAACTTGGGCTAAGTTGCCTGCGTGATCTGGTCGTCTATGTTTTAAGGACAGACGACCCAAATCTTTTAAAAAGGCAAACAATCCTTTTGACCAAAATACCCCCGCCTGCTCGTCCGCTACACAGTGTAGCGAATGGCTTTTTGACCCTGACATTTGTCTGTTAAAAAGTCGTATGCCTCACTGTGTAGCGGACGAATTTTGGCTGACAACATGTCACATATGTTCCCTTGTCCGTCCGTTACACAGTGTCGCGGACAGTGTGACAGATATACCCAAAAGTTTGGTAATTCTCAGCTCATTTTTCATTTTCAGCTCTTGAGCTCCACTTGCCTCCATTTTTAGCTCCCTTTAAGTTCATAGCTTTAATTAACAAAGCTTCAAGTTCCACTCAGCTAATGTAAGTGCGTGAATGGTAAAGTTTTTTTTTAGGGATAGAATGGTGAATTCTTTTTTTTGTTGATGTTTATATATATTTTTTTGAGATTATGTTTGTTGTATTTATCAGTCTATTCATCAAAGTAATTTTAATTGGTTATGTTCAAGAAATTAATTTGTTATGTTCAAGAAATTAATTGTTGTTCAATTCACATTTTTTTGAGATGGGATAATTACAGCAGTATCCCTGAGGTTATGGTAAAATTACAGTTAAGGACATTAAGTATCAAAATGTAACATAACGTGACCAAAAGCGCTAAAAATGTAACGCTTGTATCATATCTTTAGGATTCCGTTCAAAAAAAGTATTTTTTTTCTATGATGTCATCATTACGTATTTTTAAAACGACAATATTGCCCTTGTATTGTATATACTAAATAATTTTCAAAAAATTTAAAATAGGATTTCAAACCCTAATTTAAAAAATAGGATTTTAAAACCCGAATTTGAAAATTAGGGTTTTGAAACCCTCATTTGCAAGCGTATGGCACGAGAGTAGGTGAGTCCGGCGGAGCAGAGTGCCATGACGGTGTCGGCCACCTCCTCGGTTCGAGACACATCGACATGGACCAGGCGCTGCTGGCCGAGGTCAGTGGCGAGGGCGGAATCAACAAAGCCGAGGAAGAGGATTAGTTGCCAGGGGTGGTGTTGGGTGACGCGGGGAAGGAAGGCGAGCTAATGGAGGAGGACAGCGGCGGCGGACTCGATCCTGGCCTCTGCTTGGTGGCTGAGAGGGACGTGCTCGACGCTGGCAACGCATTCCTGCTCCAGGCCGATGTCCTTAATGCAGTTGAAGGTGACGACGGAGGGGAGAGGGGTGTGAGCGCAGGGGGTTGTGGTGGGGCATTGCCGCAGGGGATCTGGATCCTGCGTCTGTCTTCACTGTGTGCATATAATCTGATGAATTATACGTGGTGGATATCCGAATGTCTACAGTATGAATCACTGGGGAAGCACCTACTGCATTTTCTATCCAGCGGTTAGTGTGTGTGTATATGTGTTTTGTCTTGAGTTCTGCCACTGCTCCGGGAGTAGGAGACTTTGAATTGAAGACCCTAGTCCTTTTTCAAGTGTTTCTACCTAGCACAAAAAAACTAATTTCTAGCATCCCCTTCGTCCTGTTGGGCGATTCCTTCGTCTTCGGCATCGACGGTTCTCAGGTTGCCCCCTCACGGGCCTCACCCTATCTCCCCTCAGTGGTGCCATTATTGTCTGTGCTTGTGTTTGTAATGTTGAAGAGGAGACATGGGCAAATCAAGAATTTCAATTTTATTTAGGGACAATCAAGTTTTTTCATCACATCCGTTATGTATTTTCGTATTCCGTTTGGTTGAAGGACATAAGTGTACGTAATTTGTCTAAACAAATGGACACACCTCTAATTTCACCCTAACCTCAAGAACATTGCTGTAATTATCCCTTTTGATATTATATTTGTTGTATTTGGCATGCTAAATTAGTCTATTCATCAAAGTAACTTTGATTTGTTATGTTTAAGAAATTAATTATTGTTAATTTCGCATTATTTTGAAATTATGTTTGTTGTGTTGGGCATGCTAAACTGGTATATTCATCAAAGTAATTTTAATTTGTTACGTTCAAGAAACACCATTTTTTAATTGATTTTCATGCCTAAAATTTTAACAATTTGATAGTTAAACGTAATTTATTTCTACATAGATTTGTTTCACAATGTCTGATTTTGTGTCAAGCTCGAACACTTCAGTAGATACTAGTGATCCGTATCTAGGGTGAACGTTTCAAACATTACAAGAAGCTGAAGAATATTTTCGAGCGTATTCGTTGAGGGTTAGTTTTGACATTATAATCAAGACAACTAGAACAAGCAACATAACAAAAAAATGAATGCTCTCGGTTATACGAGTGTCATAGGAGCAGACACCCATTGCAAAATCATAAGCCATAAACCCAAGCAAGATCATTGGTTTATTACTAGCTTAGAATTGGCACAATCACCTGTTACTATCCTTTTCGAAGGTGAGTCTGATGCATCAACACAAGAAGATGAGTAATGTTGCAAGGAGCCTATTCACACAATGAGTAATGCGTAGATAAACACTATCGACATTGTTAATGTTCTTGTTGAACAAGCTGCGGGAATGTAAAATCTAAATTTTAACACGAAAAACGTTTGTAACGCTGTCAGAACCCAAAGACGAGCCGTATATGACCTCAACAATACTCAATCCACAATGAGCCTATTGAAACAGATGCAGATGGAAGACCCGCAGTTTACGTACGAGTATAATCTTGATGACGAGCATCGAATTACCACAATTTTTTAGGTCGATGGTCGTTCGAGACTTGCTTATCAGCATTTTGGGGATGTTCTGACTTTCGACACCACATACCATACCAACAAGTGCTCGATGTCATTTGCACCTTTCATAGGATGAGAGCGAGAGTTCTTTTCTATGATTTTTTAAGACGTGGCTAGAAGCCATGAATAACAAAGCACCTAAAGTTATCATACCGATCAAGATTTGTCAATGAAGAAGGCTATTGCTACCGTCTTCCCAGATACTCGTCACAACTTTTGCACTTGGCACATAAGCAATAAATACCCTGAATGTCTGCATCATGTGTATGCAAAGTATCCAGACTTTAAACAAGATTTTGACAGGTGCGTCAACAAGTCGTTAACGATTAAAAATTTTGAAAAGAGGTGGGAAAAACTTGTTGAGGATTACTCATTGTAAGACCATGAGTGACTCTAACATTTGTATAAAGAGCAATGGATTGGCGTTTACATGAGAAGGTATTTTTTTGTGGGCATGAAAATGACAGGCAGGAGTGAATCTATAAATGCCTTGTTCGATAGCTATGTAGTTACTGCTACGAATTTGAAGAGTTTTTTTCACATCCGCCTGAAAAGCAGTTGCACAGATATTCATGAAAGAAAGGGCTGCGGACTTTGCAAGCATGTACAAACAAAGGAAAAGGTTGCTTGAGACCCCGCCAGAGGTGAATGGTGCAAAATTCGCCACGAAGGAGATGTTCATGCAATGGCAAGTAGAGCTGCAAAAATCGGGATGATACAGTATAAAAAAGGTGGCAGAAAAGTCTACACGTGAGTACAAGGTTTATTCATTGATGAATGACCTTGCCTTTGAGAAGGTACGTAGACTGTATACGGTGAGCCACGACACAGAGACGGATTCAGTGACATGTGTTTGCAAGAAGTTTGGGTTCCATGGCATGCTATGTAGACACATTCTACGGTTTTTCACTCAAAAGAATATCAAGGCAATCCCCAATTGGTACGTCATGCCGTGGTGGACTAAGGTTGCAAACAGGTTGCACGGTACCATTGCCTTTCCTTAGCATCCGTGTAATAACTTCAAAGAATCAGAGACGTTGCAGTATAATTATCTGGTGACAATGTATACACATTTGTCTATAAAGGGTGCTGTTACAATGGTCGGATATCAACATCTTCGCGATCTAGCAGAGCAGCAAAAACCCATCGTCGATTAGTTTGAAGTAGCTTCAGTCAGCAATGCAGTTAACACTGAGCCTATGTACAGATGAGAAGATAATGAGCCGGTTAAGGAAGAGGACAATAATATCCGGCCTTTGGATCCAATTATATCGCAAGCGAAAGGCCGCAAGAGATCTACACGGATGAAGAGTTCTATTAAACAAGCAACCCAACCTAAAAAGCTTAGAAGGTGTGCCTTGTACAATAAAATGACCCACCATGAGAAACGAAACCATTACAAGGCACTGGGGATAAGTCCACGAGGTTTGAAGGCCAATGTTTCTGCTTGGCCGTCTGCTACATAGTGTAACGAACGGTGTGAATAAGGACAAATTGACTGTTGTCCTTCACATTGTGTGGCGGACAGACAAGGGGACATATGTGACATGTTGTCAGCCAAAAGTCATCTGCTACACAGTGTAGCGGATGACTTTTTGACCGAAAAATGTCAGGGTCAAAATGCCTTCCGCTACACGCGCGGGGGTATTTTCATCAAAAGGACCGTCCGCCACATTGTGTGGCGAACGACATTTTTTTAAAAAAAAAGATTCGGGCCGTCTGTCCTTAAATAATGGACGACCAGATCGCACGGGCAACTTAGCCAAAGTTGCCCACATGGTCAACGGATCAGCTCCATATATATATATATATATATATATATATATATATATATATATATTAAAAAGAAAAACTAGTCGTCCACTATATTGTGTAGCGGACGGGAATTTTTTCCAAAATACCCCCACCTGCTCATCCCCTACACAGTGTAGCGGATAACTTTCTGACCCTGACATTTTCCAGACAAAAAGTTATCTGCTACACTGTGTAGCGGACTACAATTAGCCTAACAAATGTCACATCTATCCCTTCTTCGTCAACTACACTATCTGGCGGATGGTGTATACTCGTCCGCTAGATAATATAGTGGACGGTGTATATATAGACCAAATTCCTAATTACAAAAGTCTTTTTCCTTCTTTCTTCTTCCCTATCGTCCTAGCGGCGCTAGCTAGTAGGTCCGAGCATAATCTTCCCAAGAAATCCTTAAATCATCCAATTAATCACGTAAGTTCACAAACCAATGCTTTATTTTTGTATAATCTAGAGTTCGTGAGTATTTCGCATGATTTTGATTATGTATTATGCATGTGTGGATGTGTATATAGATATATGCATGTAAATGATGTATTATGCATGTGTGCTAGCGTTGGCAATTTGCCAACGTTTGATAGAAACTTTTAAACTTAATGATTTTGCATAATTTTAATCGTAAAAAATGCCTTTAACCCCAGACCAGAAGATCCCTCCATATTATACGACCAAGCAAACCATATTAGTACATTCATCTGGAATGAACAAGTAAGATACTTATTTTTTGTTTATTTTTTTTACTTTCATGAACATTGTATACCTTTACTTTGTTTTAATAGTCTTTGTAAATTTGTAGGAAATAGCAACACTTATCACAGTAGAAGTAACCAAATAATTCAGAGAGTGACAATTGAACAAAATACATATAAAATTGCTGTGTGGAATGGATCTTGGAATTTTTGCTTATGGCAATATCTTTCAGCAACTTGATCGGACCTTAATAGGTGCCCTTGTTGAACTGTGGAGAAGTAAAATGAATACGTTTCACTTCTCTCTTGGAGAGATAATAATAACTTTAGAAGATGTAAGGTACATCTTAGGGTTACCCGTGACGGGATGGCTGGCTATTTTTGCTAGGTCTTCCAAAACAAATAAGAGAGTTGCTAGGAACTTTTTGGGTTCAGTACCAGAGAATGAATTTGGGCATGGTGGAATAAAGTTGAGGTGTTGGTAGAAAACTTCAAAATTTTGCCAAAAAAAATACACGGAGGAGATGCTTGTGCTGCACACAAAAGCTTTTATGTTGTGGGTGATGGGGGCAATTCTATTCCCAACGACGACAGAGAACACAGTTCAATACAAATATTTAGCTCTATTAGGTAACCTGCGAAAGGTTGGGGAGTATGCTTGGGGTGCAGCGACACTTGCATATATATATATATATATATATATATATATATATATATATATATATATATATATATATATATATATATATATATCACGCATTGCACAAGTCAACGAGGCCCTACTGCAAAGTTATATATGCATGTCTCTCATTGTTGCAGGTACATCATATAACTCCTTATAATTATGTTTTTAATATTTGTTTGTCGGCCAGTGCACAATAAATTTTGACGATATAACCCTAATTTTTATTTTTTTCTCAGGTGTGGTTTTATGAACACTTTAGTGTCGATATACCCAACCGTAAGGAGTTAGGGAACCGATAATGTGTGGCCTCTGTTGCACTCTTGGGAGTACAGTCGGAGGAAGAGTCACTACCCGAGGAGAGATGATCCCCATCCAAACATTATATTGTATCGAGGGAGTTCGACTCGATGTCTTAGAGCCAAATGTGTTGGACGCCGTTCAAATGTTTGAAGGGATGGGTGGCAGAGTCATTCGTGTTTACGCTCTCTGGATTGCAGTGCACTCCATTGATCCATTAGAAGATCGCATAGTGGCAACTACCTGATCGTGCCATGCACCATTTTGAGTGCCTGCAGGGGTTACAAGCTGATGCGGTAGACATGAGGGTTAACAGGAATCCACTGGGTGTCCAACAGGTCGGGCAGGTGAATGCACTCGAATTATGCGCTACCAAACTTGAACTGTGGGATTCTTGGCAAGACATGCTAGCAGCCATTTTGTCTGAGCCCAGCCTTGTGGTCAGCATCGAACAATATCTGGGGTGGTATTACCGTATCACTCGGAAGAGAATAGCCACAGCGCAGTGGACAAGAGGCAAGAAATACCAGCCTAGAGGTCAGATTATTGAGCGTAGAGCATTCGAGCTCCTAACTTTCCTAATGACTTTCAATTGAAGTTGATCTCATAAGTTTTGCATTCAATCTCATTTGTGTTTAAATTTACTTAGATCTAATCGGATGTAAGTTGATGCCTTGCTTTCCCTATCTAAGAAACTGAGTGAGCAGAAGGATCTGCTAAATGCCATGGGAGTGAATCTTCGCTCCCATGCTGAGATCTTGGCGCATGGCTGCTGGGAGTTTGTGAGTCGCTACACATTTATACCATTTCTTCCCCATAAGTGGTATATCATCTTTAAGGAAATATTCAACATTTCATACTAATTTGTCCAAATTGGTAAGCCATTTGTATCATATGTTCATCACAACGAGTTGCCGAGCCTTCTAGGCAAGAGCTTTCTTTTGGTACATTTACAACATTAATTTAAATTACGGTAGTCTGGAGTGTCCTTAACCCCTGCTTATGAGATGAAGCTATTAAAAAATAGAATCGTTCAGTTCATTTCATAACATAATTTGAGTCAAAGACCGAAGGGTAGGTGGCCTCCCGTATGATCCATCAAACTACAGGGTTTTAATTCCAGTTTGTTCGACTGATACTCAGGCCATTAGAACCCGGCTATTGAAATCAAACTAATAACAAAAAATTACGTTTTGTACGTGTTATCATGTTATAGAAGCCAAAAATCAATAAAAATTAAAAGTAGAGACTGATTAGGATATGGGGGGTGGGGGGGGGGGGGGGGTGCCTAAAACCTTCCCCCCATATAGCTTAGTCCCTGAACCCATCATTTCTATTTTATATAGGTTAGTAGTCTTTGGACACTTTAGAGGCTTTTTAGGCTTTTTCTTGTTTTCCCTTTTGTTTAAAAGAATAAGATGGAGACTGCCTAAAGTTTTTAGACCTTTTTTTCGAGGTCAAGGATTTTCCCAATGTGGATCATTACACTAGCTCGGGGGTGTTATTGATCAGCGAGTAGCTTTTGATCTCATAAGTTTCCTATTTCGTTCCATTGCTTTTGCTCAAGCATGGCATAGTTGAAATCAAATTTCAAAAAATATCTTTGTTGTTATAGGTTGATGCTAGCCTCGCATTTCACTAGAAGTTGATTGAGCATAGACACCTTTTATATGCAATGGGGAGCGGATCTCTTGCCCAGGCTGAGATGTTGAAGCATAGATATGGGGAGGTTGTGATCGCCTATAGGGGGCCGCCTTCGGGTTTAAACGATGGAATGGGTAATCCCTGGCCTGCGTGGAGTCAGCCATCATTTAAGCTGGTTAGAAAGACAACTGTTACACAAGAACCCCATAGTCAAGTCACACGCGGGTGTGAAAATTCTTCTTTATAAAAGGGTTAAATACACTTTAGGACCTTGAAAGTACCTCGGAATCTCACCTGAGGGTCTAAATGTTCATTTTGTTTTACAGAAAAGGGTCTGTAGTTTCAAATTCGTAATAAGTAAAGACTTCCGTCCAAATTCCTAACGATCCAGCCAAAACCATCAAGCGCAAATTTTTCAAGCCAACTTTCTTCTTTTAAAATCCTCATTTAAAATCATCTGCTTAATGACCAAAACCTTTCAACTACCCCAAATCAAACTCCAATCTTGTAACCTAATTTCGTACTGCAAAAACCCCAAATTGTGATTGTAACCCTAATCCAGCACTGCAAAAATCCCAAATCGTGATCGTAACCCTAATCTCGTACTGCAAGGAGATAATCGAAAAATGTCATAGGGGATAAGGAGCATCAAGGATTATGATTATGAGCAACCATTGTACATTAAGTCTGGTTTGTTAATTAACGTAACTTTATAATTTTTCTCATAACAATTTTACATATACGACTAATATAAGATAATAAGGGTAGTTTTCAATGAAAATGAAATTATAATATTTTGTTTTATGCATGATTGTATATAATAATGTCATGGATGTATATAATGAAGTTCCGTGTGGTGGCCCCACTTGTGCAATTCTTTTATGCAAAGAACGGCTCCACATTATTTACTATAAAATTGATATTTGGGGGTCAATTTTACGTAAGACCTCACAAAGTTTGTAACCCTTGACATGTTAGATACATTGACTATTGTGATACTGAGTGCATGTCAATGATTGAGTTTAGCAAAATGGCAATTGAAATTGGGCAGGATGGGTTTATGAAATATTATTACAAAATATGTGGGAAGGACTTAGAGCCTGAGCTAGTTAGAATGGAGACTGACAGTGAATTAGTTCAAATATGGCCCTTTATACCTGACAACAGGGAGATTGAAATGTATTTTGAAGAAGTGGATGAGGAGACTATGTTCTATGAGTCTTATGAATCTCATCTTTCTGAGATAGGTGCTCTACAAAATAAAAAAAAATTAGTGATTAGATGAGGATGGTAGAGTTATTCATGATGACAGGACAACTGGTTTCTATTTAGGTGGATTTAATACCCAAACTCAGTGTGATGTTATTGATAAATGAGGGAATGCTGAGATTCATTTGGTCAGTAGTGAGTGACATGGCTGATGTATGAGGAATGCTGAGATTCATCTGGGCAGTGAAATAAAGGGTGACAGGGTTGATGGGGAGGGAATGCTGAGATGCCTCTAGGCATTGAAACAGAGGGTGACATGGCTGATGTGGGAAGGAATGCTGAGATACCTTTAGGCAGTGAAACAAAGGTGGGTGATGAGTCTCTTTAAGGCCAACAAGTGAATGAAAAGTGGTGATGGTGCTGCTGATGGTGCTTTAAATGTGGAAGCAGACAATGTAAACAATGAGGTGGGTGATGAGGGTGCTTCAAATATGGAAGCAGACAGTGATAGTCAGAGTGATAGGTCTCATGAACAAATGGATGACAATGAGATTGGTTATGAGTGTGATGATTTTTTATTTGAGACAAACATAGACAAAGAGGCACAGTATAGTGGTACCTTAGTTAAGAAGGGGAATGAGAAGGGGAAGGGTGTCATGGGGGATAAAGATACATCTCGCTTATCAGAAGATGAGTGTTTCTCTGATGGGCAGATACAACATGCATATGATTCATCTGATGATGAAGCAATAGATGAAATGGACTTTGCAGATTTAAATGCTGAGAATTCAATGGACCATGTTGTAAACCAGAGTTGCAATCAAGATGTATGCAATTAGGGAAGGAAGACCAATCAAATTCTTAAATAACAGTAAACTTAGATCATGTTATAAACCATAGACATATATATATATATATATATATACATATATCCAAGTTCAGAGGACAGTACAGTCTACAAGTAAAACCCTAGTTGATGATCATACAAGCAATAGGTCATTAAAAAATAAGCATGTGACTTCTAGATGGATGTCCAAGAGGAACATTGATGTTTTTAGGACAAACCCTAATATGCCTGTGACCACCTTCGAGACAACTGTGATGAGAGATGGTGATGAGTATTTCTAGAGCTTAAGTGTACAAAGACAAGGAAAAAGGCTATGGAACTTGTTCAAAGGACAATAATTGAGCAATTTTCAATGTTGTGGGACTATGCTATAGAGCTGAAAAGCTTGAACCTTGGGACAACATGTGTAGTCACATGTGTTGATGGTAGCATAGCTGGAGGGTAGCCAAAGTTTGAGAGGTTTTATTGTTGCTTATGGCCTCTTATTGGGCTTGATGGTTGCCACCTTAGAGGGCCTCTTGTTGGGCTTGATGGTTGCCCCTTTAGAGGGCCTAGTCATGTGCAAATTTTGTGACACCCTCAACCCAAGTGACATCACCGGGCTGAGTTATCAACCATAATCATTTTCAAAACCCTGTGCTGAATACAGAGCAACTACATCCTCATACATCATTAATAGACGTTCCAAATTGCGTCCTTACAAAAAATTTCTTACAAACATAAATCATACTGCAGCGGAAGACTTTCAAGTCTTTAAACAACATGAAAGTATACAACCTAATATACGACTGTAGTCGTAGGACTCTTATCAACCTATCTCGCAACACATTCTTCATTCCACCATTCCTAGCTGTTCTTACCTCACACAACTGATCCCCTTACTCAACTTTTCTAGCTTGTGTCTTTTTCCTTTCTAGAAGGTTCTCCTTGATCAACCTCATAGCCTGCACAATACAACATAAGGAATGAGCGCAAATCGCCCAGTAAAGACAACACGAGGAGTATTGTGTACAAATGATTCAAGAGACTCGGAGGAATAATAATCATCTCAACGACAGAAATGAATCAAGAGTTCCAATAAATTTTTGACATCAGCATAATTGTCAAACGATAATTTTTCTTTCGTTAGACTGAGCGGCTTTAAGGCCCAATAGAACAACATTATTGCCACCTCCTCATGGACAAGACTGACTGACCGACAGACAGACTAACTGACTATGCAAGTGAACACTAAAATAGAAAATTGAAAAGATAAACATCAACAAAATACAAGTCATTAAAATCATTAACATCAAAAGAAAATCAAATGCAATGCAACTCAGACACGACATACTAGACTTGACCAGACATGACAGACTCGACTCGTGCGCCCTACATCCTCTTTTCCATTGATCATGTTTCACAGGCCATCCTCCTCATATTGATGTCCCATTTTATGGGATGTTCATCTCAGTCTCATGTAAATAGAAGAGACACTGTCAACAAACAGGGAACTCATTTAGAGTGCTTTCCCTAACCACGTTACAGCCAAGCAACAAGACTTCATCAACAGGGCGGACTAAGGGAAAGTTTGTTCCACCTTATGTCATCAACAACACAACTTAACAAGGAATACCGGATTCAAAAGATCAACCGGTGTTCAGACCTAACAACAAGAGTTCAACGTAACATCATCAACAGGGCGGACTTGGGAGAAGATTACCACAAGCCCTCAACAATGTTCTTACATAAGAGGAATGTCGACTACCAATAAGTGCCGACATCTCACCACAACACACAACGACTTTAACAACAACATCATCAACGATAGGGCGGACTCGGGAGAAGTTGCCACAAGTCCTCAATAGTGTTCTTAAAGAGAAGATTTATCGGCTATCAATAACTGCCGGCATCTCACAACAACCACACGATAACCCCTTCACAACACCATCATCAACTTCACTTATGCTAACCGAATCGAATCATAGCATACTGGGACACCCATCATCCTCACTAAATTCTATCAACATGGCGGACTAAGGGAATTATTCTACCATAAGTCCTCAACAGCACAATTCAAATATACGTATACCGGTCACAATGACTACCGGTGTCAACACATAACAGCAAGAGTCCAACATAAACGTCATGAACATGGTATGCTAATCGAAACAATGAATTAGCATAATAGAACCGTATTGTCCTTACCTGATTGGTTTATAGCCGAAGCAACTTGCAATCTCTGATCGGAACGAGCTGCATCACCTACTCAAATCATATCCTGGTCGTTAGTCATCATTCAACATATACGCACTCCTTATTCTACCCCTTCCCACTTAACCGTTCATAGCATCTTACGATAGCTAGATAATTCGATCCGATAACCGGATCCTTAATCTAGCTTTATCGACTTATTATCGATAACAACCCTCATTTTAGACATACTACCACTATTCCTCGCTTCCCACCACTTCGAAAGCATAATATTGCGCGTTCCCAAAAATTTAGCGCTAACCTGACAAATTACCAAAATACCCCTAAGGTTCACTACCACCACAACACCCCAAATCAACTTCAAAACAACGTTTCATGTGTTTTACAACTCTTTCCGGACTAAAAAGTTTTTTGAAAAACTTTACCGGGAAAATTACCAAAATACCCCTCTTCGGGTGGCAAATTACCAAAATGCCCCCTGAGGGTTCTCGTCATTAGAAAAAATCTCAAAAGTGCTTTAAAACGCTATCTTAACCCTCATGAATTCATTCTTGAGCTAAAAAGTATTTTACAAAATTTTCACCCAAAAATCCCGTACTGGCGTCCGGACCGACCGCTTAAAAGCCCGTTCGGCCAAAAATGGCTAACGACTTCCGAATGACCCGAAATCTTGGCAAATGGAACTTCTCAGCATCATAGAGTCCTCATAAACGTTTTGCGCAAAACCGCGCTCGTTTGGTATTTGAAATTTCACCGCAAAGTTCCAAACTTCCCGCGTCCGTTCACCCCCTTCTCCACCTCGGAAAAATCTGAAATGTTTCCACGACATAGGTCTCCTAAAAATAACTAGGGTCTCTTTTTGCACTTTAGCTAAATCTGACCTTAACTATTTTCAAAAATTCGGATAAGAAACTGCTTCATTATTTTTCATCTTTAGCGACAATTACATGTTACTATTCAGATCATCACACACACCAACACACCTTGGCCACACACACGTGTCTTCTTCCTCCTTCAGCCCGTCACACACTTGGGCACACACTTCCCATAATTGAGCATGGATTTCTCACTTTTCCTCACTTTCAATCATTCAATCGCATCGAAATTTATGTTTTAATGCCCTAAATCCATCCAATTTACATAATTACACCACATTAATCCATACCCATGAACCAAATTGAAGAACACACACTAAAACACACTGAAACACACACCCGCGCACATTGAAATCAAGCCCAATTCAAAACCCTAATTCGTTTTCTCTTTCTTTCTTGTTTTAGGGTCTTATCTCCATAATTCCAACACGAATCATCTCGATTCTTCCCCATCCCCGATTGCAAATATACAACCGAAACCCATATGTATATATACATACGATATTCATTCAACCAATATTTCAATTCAATTCTCACAATATTTTCGCAATTTAGGGTTCACAATCATACCCAAATGGATTTGAGGTTCTTTCTTACTCCCTTTCCTCTCTTCTTTCTTCCGTTCTCCTCTTTTTCCTCCCTTTTTCTTCCTCTTTCAGCCGTGTTCACTGTGCGTGTTCTTGTTCTACAGGTGGTGTTTCTCCAGTTTCTCTTAATTGCATTTTTCACCCCAACATTTTCCTTTTATATTTACTCCATTTAATCTTATCCCCAAGTAAATTATTATTTCCAATCATTGAGTCAGCTTCATGCAACCAAGAGGTGGCCATCATGCATGATCCGATCTCTTCAACTTGTGACACATTTTACCAACTTTCAAATTTTGCACTTAGGCCCCTCAAGTTTCCAAAATTGCATTTTGACCCCTCAACTTTGGAAAATTATAATTTGACCTCAAAATCACCCTAACCCTCCATGTAGCCCCCTAACACCTCATTATCATCAAAAGGATGCGACTTAATAAAGATATGCATCACGTTCATCATATTTTCCAAAATTACATTTTTGGCCCTTAACCTTCCAAAATTACATTTCAACCCTCAAAACCACACTAACCTCCTATTTAGCTCCCTAACACTTAATCATCACCAACATATTGCTACTTAATAAAAATAGCACCCCTTAATTAATCAAACTTACGGTTATATTAATTTTCGGTATTTTTCGGGGTATCACACCCTCCCCCCTAAAATGAATTTCGTCCTCAAAATAAGGACAAACCTCATTCTGCAACTTGGTGCGGACATTATTACCGCATTAGCATATTGGGTTTCAAGGTAACCTCTTTGACCGCATGATTTTCTTCCAGTCAACTTTAACCATCAACATTTACATAAAACATGTTCCCTCTTATCAGCCATCTTCGTTGGTACCTCCTAATACGAGATATTATCTCGAATTTCAACTTGTTCCAACTAGATCCTATGCATAGAATTGAGATCATACTTCCTCAACATTGACACGTGATACATGTCATGCAATTAACTCAATCATGAACGTAGATCGAGTTTGTATGCTATCTTCTCAATCCTAGGCAATAATTAAGGGGAATCATAAAATTTTAAACCGTCCGATGAACCTCGGACTCAACTTCCTCCACTTCCCGAATCGCATGACTCCTTCTCACGGTGACACTTATAAAATTTACTCGGTCACCCACTTCAAACTCCAACATCCTACACCTCTTGTCAGCACAACTTTTCTTCTAATTCTATGCAGTAAGATTTCTCTTTTGGATATCGATTACCTTGTTTTCTATTTCTTTGCACAGTCTCGTGCGAAATAGTCTTTGTTTCCCCAAATAGATTCTAATAAATCAACATGCAAAATTTTCGATTAAGGATATTTGCTCATCCCAATGCTCTGCAAAAATAAATAATGCAGGCTTTCAACACTCTTGTAATATTTATATCGTACGTCCTGATTGGCCACCTATTTGAGGTAAAAGGACATCCCCATGATCAACTTTGTTTTCATTTCTTCTTGAAAACTTTTCCAAACTCTAAAGGTGAATCTTGCGTCTCTGTCGGACACAGTAGATACTTAAACTCCATAACAACTAACCACTTGCTTAACATAAGTTTGGGCAAGTCGTTCAGAAAAATATTCTTCTCGGAAAAATAATCGGGACATCTTAGTCAACCTATCCACTACAACCCAGATAGATGTATATCACTTAGTTGTTCGTGGTAACCTTAACACCAAAATTCATCGTACTGTGTTCCCACTACCACTCATGTGCAAAGAGTGGTTGCACTATCTGGCGATCTTCTTATGATCCCATTTTACCTGTTAGCAGGTCAAACATCAGGATACAAACTTTTATATATCCCTCTTCATGCTAGGCCAGCAAAATTCTAGCCATAACTTAGGGTTCATTTTTTGTCTCCCCTGAGTGAATCGACACTTAAAACTATGAGTACCCTTCACAATTCATTTCCTCAATTCATCATTAGGCGGAACATATATCCGACCTTCACATTCGAAATTATCACCCTTATCACCATCAAAATTTCTTTTTATTCACTTCAAATCCTCGTTGGATCTCAACGTCCTTTCATCTTGGCCTTAAGCTTCCTTGATTTGATTAAGTTGCGCTGGTCGCATTTCCATGCGAAGAAACCTATTACTTCCTTTTCTCTTTACTCGAACTTTGATTTCGAGTTGTTCACATCCTTATTGACTTCGCGTAGTCATCATCGCAGTCAGTTTTCTCCGGTAAAGCATCTTAGAGAGATCGTCAATAACTCACCGGTAGCCTCCGACTGAGCTTAAAAAGCTACTAATCTCAATGCCGAATTTTTTTTTATGACATTCCTTATTTGCTACCTTTTTTTTTTTTTTTACTTTCCCCCAATCTCCTAACCTACTTCCACATCAACCCCATACATCCGGATTTTTCCAGTCAAACTTCACATTCCTCGAATTTGACATACAATTTAGCTTTGCTAAAACTTTCCAAACTTGTCATTGCGCAAGCTCCTCTTTGCCCTTAATATCATTCATAAGTTCACCAATAAGGCGACGACACAATGATCAAGTACTCTTAAAAGACTTGATTCCTGAAATTTATAGATACCACAGGGGCATTAATTAATTCACATGACATCCCCAAAAATTTATAATGTATGTCTCTGTTTCGAAAGACAATCTTGACAACTTCATCCTTCCTTATTCTTAACTAGTGATGACCTATTCTAAGGTCAATCATAGAAAGAAAACACTTAACACCCTGCAATCGATCCACATATCCTCTAGGTCAGGCAATGAGTAATTACTCCTGACTGTCACCTTATTCAACTTTTAATAGCCAATACATAGTCTCATAAACCCCTCATTTCTTCTTCCTTCAATGACCATCACCCTTATTTAGAGCACCTTTGTCCGGTCAATATACTCTGGCTGTTGACATTTGAAACAGCCTCTTTTGCTTCATCTTAAACATTAGTTATGTGACTTGCTCTCATACTTAAGACATGCTTTACTTGCCTTAGCATAGTCCACACCCTCGTGCCTCAATCCACATCATTTACGTTTTCTAGCTCCTCCTCTTTGTCCTGAACTTTGTCCGGACCATTTATCATGTACTTGCTTCTTACACTTCTTTCCACGTTTCCAGTTTCGATCCTGGATTCTACCTCTTTTTCGTCCTCGCTACTTTCTTTCTTCCCAGACCTCTTTATTCTCTGCCTTCACCACTAAAATTTTTTGCTACTTCCGTAGCAATTCACCATTAGAACCTCATTATATGTTCCTTTTTAAGGATTATTTTCAAACTCTCCTCATTTTGTTCCACTTTTCAATTTTTTTAATCATCGCCTGATGAGGGCAATTAAGCCAACTCACCAAATTCCCTGACATCCTTGTCCGCCTTTCTATCTTTCCACTCAGCACGAGAAACATGTCTCCAACTTACTCTGTAATTCAGACCAAAATATTTATCATCACAGGTTACCTGCACTTATTCTGGGTAACCCAGGCCAAATAAGCAAATCTCCTCAACTTGTTTTTGCCCGTTCTCAACAACTTAAAATTCTTATTATACAAATGATTAGCAAAAATCATCTTTTTGACATTTCCCCACATCTTGTTACTTCAACTATCTTTTCCATCTCTCAAATTCACGTAGTTGTCTACGCTAGACCATTTCCCTTCCGTGGGATTTCACACAGGCGGGCATCCTGACAGTCTCAAGATCTACACCCTTTTCCTTCCTTTTACTGGGGCTATCATAATAACAGCCACCGGTTGTACTTTTAGAACTCCCACAATCTTTTGTGGAAGTCTCCCTAGTTTTTTTTTTCTTAAGGTCTTCTTGACCTAATATATTTCCTGCTTATTTCTTCCACCTACATCCTCGATTTTCACCATAATCACTTCTATTGAGGGCCCCTCTCAATTGGGAACCCTCTCTCTCTTTCCGAGGAAGGAGTAGCATGATGATTAAAATAACACACCATAATATTAACCTTCACGTTCAAACAGCTAATGGTTTCCATCACTAAACAGCCTTTTTCTACAATAGTATATAAATAATACTAGTTTCCCATCATCCTCCCCCTTCTCAATCACAACTTTAGGTCCAATTTCAAAAACGGACTCCACCCCTACTCATACACCTCATCAACCTCAGAGAAACTATAATGCTCCTTTAACAATTTCAGGCTTCAATGACTATCTCTTAGAATCAATTGTTGCCTGTCTTCAGGTATTGCTCTATTAGAAAGGCAATCACGAACAACCTGTCACATTTTTTTTTTCGAGTGACCCGTATACTGGCGTACATCATCTCCTTTAATATCTAATTCGATACTCACTTCGTGTCCTCTCGTTCAACTTTCAACCTCTCTATCGTTCAGTCAATAGCGGTTGTTTGGGACTCAAATCGACTTGTCGATGAGTCATTTTTTTTCCTCATCACTTGGAAGTACTTTTTCTTCCAAAATCTCATTAAAATTCTACTCATTTCCAGCCTCAGCTCCTCATCTCTCCATTCACGGTTTACACAATAAAAGTGCTCAACCTCAACCATCTTTCTCTACCAGGTCCTTTTATTTCAATTTCTATCGGACCTCGATTCGCTTCTTTCAACCCTAATTCCATCTCGTCTACATTCTCATCAGGATCCTTTTGTTAAGATCCGACACCACAACCTTATCATCATCAAAGCCTCTTCTAAAACTAGGTCGACCATTTCTTTCTTCCATTCCATGCAGCAATAGCAGGAACACTGAGGTCATGAATAAACATGCCTTAGCCAACCTCGACCCACATATCTTAACAATCCTCCTAGGTCAACCAAATCATCAAGATTCTTCTTCTACTTCTCACATCAACAACTTAGGCTTTCCACCAGACACTACGAAAGTCTACAGAATCATTTGCCTAAGCTCTGATACCAACTTGTGACACCCTCAACCCAAGTGACATCACCGGGCTGAGTTATCAACCATAATCACTTTCAAAACCCTGTGCTGAATACAGAGCAACTACATCCTCATACTCATACATCATTAATAGACGCTCCAAATTGCGTCCTTACAAACATACATCATACTGCAGCGGAAGACTTTCAAGTCTTTAAACAACATGAAAGTATACAACCTAATATACGACTATAGTCGTAGGACTCTTATCAACCTATCTCGCAACACATTCGTCATTCCACCATTCCTAGCTATTCTTACCTCACACAACTGATCCCCTTACTCAACTTTTCTAGCTTGTGTCTTTTTCCTTTCTAGAAGGTTCTCCTTGATCAACCTCATAGCCTGCACAATACAACATAAGGAATGAGCGCAAATCGCCCAGTAAAGACAACACGAGGAGTATTGTGTACAAATGATTCAAGAGACTCGGAGGAATAATAATCATCTCAACGATAGAAATGAATCAAGAGTTTTAATAAATTTTTGACATCAGCATAATTGTCAAACGATAATTTTTCTTTCGTTAGACTGAGCGGCTTTAAGGCCCAATAGAACAGCATTATTGCCACCTCCTCATGGACAAGACTGACTGACCGACAGACAGACAGACTGACTATGCAAGTGAACACTAAAATAGGAAATTGAAAAGATAAACATCAACAAAATACAAGTCATTAAAATCATTAACATCAAAAGAAAATCAAATGCAATGCAACTCAGACACGACAGACTAGACTTGACCAGACATGACAGACTCGACTCGCGCGCCCTATATCCTCTTTGCCAGTGATCATGCTTCACAGGCCATCATCCTCATATTGATGTCCCATTTTATGGGATGTTCATCTCAATCTCATGTAAATAGAAGAGACACTGTCAACAAGCAGGGAACTCATTTAGAGTGCTTTCACTAACCACGTTACAGCCAAGCAACAAGACTTCATCAACGGGGCGGACTAAGGGAAAGTTTGTTCTACCTTATGTCCTTAACAACACAGCTCAATAAGGAATACCGGATCAAAAGATCAACCGGTGTTCAGACCTAACAACAAGAGTTCAACGTAACATCATCAACATGGCGGACTTGGGAGAAGATTACCACAAGCCCTCAACAATGTTCTTACATAAGAGGAATGTCGACTACCAATAAGTGCTGACGTCTCACCACAACACACAACAACTTTAACAACATCATCATCAACGATAGGGCAGACTCGGGAGAAGTTGCCACAAGTCCTCAATAGTGTTCTTAAAGAGAAGAGATATCGGCTATCAATAACTGACGGCATCTCACAACAACCACACGATAACCCCTTCACAACACCATCATCAACTTCAAGTATGCTAACCGAATCGAATCATAGCATACTGGGACACCCATCATCCTCACTAAATTCTATCAACATGGCGGACTAAGGGAATTATTCTACCCTAAGTCCTCAACAGCACAATTCAAATATACGTATACCGGTCACAATGACTACCGGTGTCAACACATAACAACAAGAGTCCAACATAAATGTCATCAACACGGTATGCTAATCGAAACAATGAATTAGCATAATAGAATCGCATTGTCCTTACCTGCTTGGCTTATAGCCGAAGCAACTCGCAATCTCTGATCGTAACGAGCTGCATCACCTAGTCAAATCATATCCTGGTCGTTAGTCATCATTCAACATATACGCACTCCTTATTCTACCCCTTCCCACTTAACCGTTCATAGCATCTTACGATAGCTAGATAATTCGATCCGATAACCGGATCCTTAATCTAACTTTATCGACTTATTATCGATAACAAACCTCATTTTAGACATACTACCACTATTCGTCGCTTCCCACCACTTCGAACGCATAATATTGCGCGTTCCCAAAAAATTAGCGCCAACCTGACAAATTACCAAAATACCCCTAAGGTTCACTACCACCACAACACCCCAAATCAACTTCAAAACAACCTTTCAGGTGTTTTACAACTCTTTCTGGACTAAAAGGTCTTTTGAAAAACTTTACTGGAAAAATTACCAAAATACCCCTCTTCGGGTGGCAAATTACGAAAATGCCCCCTGAGGGTTCTCGGGATCAGAAACAATCTCAAAAGTGCTTTAAAACGCTATCTTAAGCCTCCTGAATTCATTCTTGAGCTAAAAAGTATTTTACAAAATTTTCACCCAAAAATCCCGAACCGGCGTCCGGACCGAGCGCTTAAAAGCCCGTTCGGCCAAAAATGGCTAACGACTTCGGAATGACCAGAAATCTTGGGAAATGGAACTTCTCAGCATCATAGAGTCCTCATAAAGGTTTTGCACAAAACCGCGCTCGTTTGGTATTTTAAATTTTACCGCAAAGTGCCAAACTTCCCGTATCCGTTCATCCCTTTCTTGACCTCGGAAAAATCTGAAATGTTTCCACGACATAGGTCTTCTAAAAATAACTAGGGTCTCTTTTTTGAACTTTTGCTAAATCTTACCCTAACTATTTTCAAAAATTCGGATAAGAAACTGCTTCATTATTTTTCATCTTTAGCGACAATTATATGTTACTATTCAGATCATCACACACACTAACACACCTTGGCCACACGCACGTGTCTTCTTCCTCCTTCAGCCCGTCACACACCTGGGCACACACATCCCATAATTGAGCATGTATTTCTCACTTTTCCTCACTTTCAATCATTCAATCGCATCGAAATTTATGTTTTAATGCCCTAAATCCATCCAATTTACATAATTACACCACATTAATCCATACGCATGAACTAAATTGAAGAACACACACTAAAACACATTGAAACTGTAGTGTATCGTGATGAGACACTACTAATGTTACCTGCCATTGGAGATGAATAAGATTGCTAGGATCAGAAATAGAAGACATAGAAGAAGAACTTCACGGAGAAGAGAGAGTTTGCATTGATAGAAGATAAGAGAATTGGAGGGAGAGAGAAATTCTGTTCAGTTTTCACATACCTGCCTGCCCTCTCTCTCAGACCCCTTAATAAAGGAAATCAAAACAGAAATCAAAATAGAATTTCAAACAGTTGGCGCAAGCGCCAATTCTTCTAACAAGTGTCACTAAAGACTTTTTAAACTAATTATTAAGAGCTTCATGAAACGCTGTCGTCTGGCCTGAGCTATTTGGCTTCAAACGATACCGTTTTCTTCAGGCACGTAAATCAGTTGAGCAGCCTGGTTACACAGCTGACCTCCATCTCCAGCTGCTGAGGTTGGTCTCTTGATGCGAACCTTGAGGGTCCGTGTCTGTCCCTGGTTCCTACTAGCTGGTTCTTCTTGATTCATATCAGCTGGTTCTTTAGCCTGGCCATGATCTTCTTCAGTAGCTGGAGCAGGTACTTCAGCAATCTGTCCTGGGGACATGACATCCCCCACCCCTTTATCAAATCCTTGTCCCCAAGGATGCCAATTGGGAAATTTAGCCTTCAAGGTGTCCCAATCCTCCCTAGTCTCTTCCCCTTGATTAGCACTTAACCACTTGACCAGCACTTGGGCTACTGCAGCATTGCCTCGTATAATTATCCTGTTATCCAAAGCAGCTACTGGCTCCATGAGAAATTGTCCTTCACTCCCCACTGGAGGTAGTGTAGTGGATGGTGTAACCTTATGCCCGACCTTCTTTTTGAGGAGAGACACATGGAAAACAGGATGAATTGAACTAGACTTGGGCAGATTCAATTTGTAGGCCACTTTGCCTATTCTCTGTACAACTTGATATGGTCCAAAAAACTTGGGTGAGAGTTTGAGATTTTTCCTGAGTGCTAAGGAGGTCTGCCTATAGGGTTGCAGCCTCAAGTACACCCAATCCCCTACAGCAAATTCTCTTTCAGTGCGCCTGAGATTGGCATACTGCACCATTCTAGCTTGGGCCATCACCAGATTTTCTTTGAGTATTTGAAGCACCTTGGTCCTTTCTTGCAAATAATCATCAAGGGCTGTTAAGTTAGTTGTTTCAGGAGGTGACAGACCCACAGTCCTTGGTTTATACCCATAAACAACCTCAAAAAGGGTCATTTTTTATGGCTGAATGAAAGCTTGTATTATACCAGTATTCGGCTAAGGCTAGCCATTTGGCCCAATTCTGTGGCCTATCCCCACACATGCACCTGAGATAGTTCTCCAAGCATTGATTGACTCTTTCCGTTTGACCATCAGATTCAGGGTCATAAGCAGTGCTGTGAGCTAGCTTGGTCCCCAGTAGCTTGAAAAGCTTGGTCCAAAAGTTGGATAAGAACACCTTATCTCGATCACTGACTATGGACTCAGGCAGCCCATGTAGCTTGAAGATGACCTCAAGAAATTGTTGAGCTACCACTTCAGCAGTGAAGGGGTGAGTGAGGGCCATGAAATGAGCATACTTGCTCAATCGATCTACAACTACTAGTATGGAATCCTTCCCATGAGATTTAGGTAGTCCTTCCACAAAATCCATTGAGATTTGAGTCCATAGTTGAGTTGGAACAGGCAGGGGTTGGAGCAACCCTGGATATGGTAAATGCTCAGTTTTGTTTTGTTGACAAACTTCACATTCACTGATCATCTGGAAGATCTGCTGTTTCATCTTAGGCCAATAAAAGAACATAGTTGCCCTCCTATAGGTGTTTTGCATGCCTGAATGTCCACCTACTCCAGTGGCATGTAACTCTTCAACAATCTGAGTCCTCAGTTGACCTGTAACACCCACATAAACCTTTCCTTTATATTGTAGTACACCCCCATGATAGGAATAGAAGGAAGTGGCCATGTGCATAACTAATAACTCTTGGATAGCCTGCTGAGCTATGTCATCATCTGCCAAGCTGTCATACAATTCCTGTTGCCACAAAGGTGTGATAGTGCTAATAGCATAGCACTCAGTTGACTGACCTTGTGGTAGCCTTGACAGAGCATCTGCAACGACATTGTCTACCCCCTTTTTATAGTGAATCTCAAAATCAAAACCAAGGAGTTTTGAAAGTAATTTTTGCTTTAACATGGAGGTTACTCTCTGGCCCAATAAGAATTTGAGACTGCTATGATCAGTCCTCACAATGAATGGGGCATGGCATAAGTAGGAGCTCCACTTAGTTACTGCATGAACTAAAGCCAGTAATTCCTTCTCATATGTGGATAACCCAAGGCTTTTAGTTCCCAATGCTTTGCTGATATAGGCCAATGGCCTGCTTCTTTGCATCATAACAGCACCAATGCCTACATCACAGGCATCTGTTTCTACTTCAAACATGAGTGTGAAATCTGGTAAGGCTAGAACATGAGTGGTAGCCATAGCCTGCTTGAGTGTGGTGAAAGCTTGATTAGCTGCATCACTCCAATTGAAGGCATCCTTCTTCAGTAGACTTGTGAGAGGTTTGCTAATTAGACCATATTGATGAACAAACTTTCTGTAATATCCAGTCAAACCCAAGAAGGCTCTCAAATCCTTAGTAGTCTTTGGAGTTGGCCATTCCATCATAGCAGCTACCTTGTTGGGATCAGTAGCCACTCTTTGACCAGTGATTAAATGTCCCAAGTACTCCACCTTGGTTTGAGCAAAGACACATTTGCTATACTTGGCAAATAGAGTATTGTTCCTGAGTACTTGCAAAACAATTCTCAAATGTTCCAAGTGAGTTTCTAGGTTCTCACTGTAAACCAATATGTCATCAAAGAACACTAATACAAATTTCCTCAAGTAGCTGTGAAAGATAGTGTTCATTATCATTTGAAACGTGGCTGGTGCATTAGTCAGCCCAAAAGGCATGACTCTAAACTCATAATGCCCTGAATGTGTTCTGAAAGCTGTTTTATGAAGGTCTTCTTCAACTACTCTTATTTGATGGTAACCACTTCTTAAGTCAAGCTTAGTGAAGATGTGTGATCCATTAAGCTCGTCCAACAAGTCATCTATGACTGGAATAGGATATCTATCCTTCACAGTGAGCTTATTAAGCTCTCTATAATCAACACACAGTCTCCAGCTACCATCTTTCTTTTTAACTAAAAGAACAGGTGAAGCAAATGGTGAATTACTATGTTGAATGATACCTGTTTGTAGGAGCTCTGAGATAATCCCTTCAATCTCATTCTTCTGGACAAAAGACACCCTGTAGGGTCTCAGGTTTACTGGTTTGGCACCATCCACCAGCCTGATATGATGATCTTGACTCCTCTGAGGAGGGAGTTCTTTTGGCTCTTCAAAAATGTCTTGATACTCAGTCAATAGCCCTTGGACCTCTATAGGTAAACCACTATCTTCAGAAGGTAAAGTTACTGAGTATATCTGGCCAAACAGGGACCCCACATTGTTCTTGATCAGTTTACTCATAGCTTGGGCTGTAATCATTTTAATGGTTGCTCCTTGGAATTCACCACCCTTTAATATAACCAATTTCCCTTTATGTTTGAAGGAAATTTGATTACACTCAAAATTGAAGTTGACATTCCCAAGCTGCTTCAACCATTGCATGCCTAGCACACAATCACAACCACCCAAAGGTAAGATTCTCATACTGGAAGTAAACTCTTGAGAACCCATTTCCCAGATGAAATCCTTGCATACAGCATCTGTCATTAGCTTGGTTCCATTGGCCACTGCTACTGTTAATGGTGTGGTGGTCTCCAGAACACATCCCAGTTTCTTAGCTGAGTTAGGATCTAAAAAGTTGTCAGTAGATCCTGTATCAACCAAAATACTGAACACCTTGCCTTTCACTTTACCAGGTATCCTGATGGTATGATGTACCTGATTTCCAGCCAGGGCATGCACACTAATCTCAGGTTCATTGTCAAGTTCATGGTTGGTGTGAGGTGGTAATTCCTCATTTTCAACTATTAAAGGATCATGTACTTGTTCTGCCATTTCTTCCTCCTCCTCAGATATTATCATTGCAATGGTCCTCAAAGGACATACACTCTTATGGCCTGGGTCAAAATTAGCTCCACATCTGAAGCATAATCCCTGTGAAATCCTCCTTTGATGTTCATCTGTGGACAGCTGATTAGTTCTAGGTGGTGGTCTGGGAGGGGTAGGTAGTAATCCTTTTTGTGAATGGTTAGAAGCAGGGTTTAGGGCTGGTCTGTAAGGAAGGCCTTGTATGGGTGTAGGTCTCAGAATAGAAGGTGGTAGAGGTGCCTTATGGAAATTGGTAAGATTGTGTGGTGTAATAGGGTTAGGATTGGGTTTATGGTGGATGTGGTTAGGATTAGAGGAACTGAATGAAGCTGGCATGGTCCTGTGAGTTTTGAACAAACTGTGTATAGCAATTTCTTCTCTCCTGGCTATATGAATAGCCTTCGACAATGAATCCACATCAAATTGTTCAACTCTGCACCTTATCTCAGGTTTAAGCCCTCCTATGAAGCCTACACAGAAATAATCCTCATCAAGATAGTCAAATTCTTGGACAACATAGGCCCTCATTGACTCAAATTGATTGAAATAGTCATCCACAGTTCCTGTTTGAACCAATTTATTGAAGTCACCCATCACACTGACTCCATTAATTAAGGAAAACCTGGCATATAAGTCCTTAACAAAGTGATCCCAACTTACCCTACCCAAGGGTTTAATATAGGCTGAGTACCAGCACTCAGCCTGGGCATCAAAATGAACTGAGGCATAAGAAACCTTGTAATATTCATGAACTGGACAGAATTCAAAATATTGCTCACATTTCCTAACCCAACCCCTAGGATTTGTTCCATTAAATCTAGGAAAATCAAGCTTAGGGAATTTAGGCAAATTGTTACCAGCTGGAGGTAGATCGAGGTTCTGATGAGTGGTGTATTCAATACCTCGAGTGTGATTACTGGTCTCCCCCTTCTATGTTGTACTCTTGGTGTGAGCCTCATGTATGGCATTGCTTTGGCCTATGAAGTTAACCAGCTCGAACTTGAGCTCTGAGAAGTTTTGGTGCAGGAGAGAAGAGCTCATCTGCAGTTCACCAATGTAGGCTTCTACTGAGCTCATCCTCAGGTCATTGGTTGCGAACCTGTTGTCTACTGCTTCATTGGCTTCCATTTCGGCTACTTGGTTATTCTTTACGGAACGAGGCATCTTGATGTCAATCGGTAGAAATGTTTGTGTAATTGAAGTAACTCAGAATAAGAATTGGATCACAACTAATCGACTAGACCAGGCCCCAGTTAAGAGGCTCTGATACCAGATGTAGTGTATCGTGATGAGACACTACTAATGTTAGCTGCCATTGGAGATGAATAAGATTGCTAGGATTAGAAATAGAAGACAGAGAAGAAGAACTTCACGGAGAAGAGAGAGTTTGCATTGATAGAAGATAAGAGAATTGGAGGGAGAGAGAAATTCTATTCAGTTTTCACATACATGCCTGCCCTCTCTCTCAGACCCCTTAATAAATAAAATCAAAACAGAAATCAAAACAGAATTCAAAACAGAATTTCAAACAGTTGGCCCAGGCGCCAATTCTTCTAACAAGTGTCACTAAAGACTTTTAAACTAATTATTAAGAGCTTCATGAAACGATGTCATCTGGCCTGAGCTATTTGGCTTCAAACGATACCATTTCCTTCAGGCAAGTAAATCAGTTGAGCAGCCTGGTTACACAGCTGACCTCCATCTCCAGCTGCTGAGGTTAGTCTCTCGATGCGAACCTTGAGGGTCCGTGTCTGTCCCTGGTTCCTACCAGCTGGTTCTTCTTGATTCATATCAGCTGGTTCCTTAGCCTGGCCATGATCTTCTTCAGTAGCTGGAGCAGGTACTTCAGTAGTCTGTTCTGGGGACATGACAGAAACACACACCCACGTACATTGAAATCAAGCCCAATTCAAAACCCTAATTCGTTTTCTTTTTCTTTCTTGTTTTAGGGTCTTATCTCCATAATTCCAACACGAATCATCTCGACTCTTCCCCATCCCCGATTGCAAATATATAACCGAAACCCATATGTATATATATACATACAATATTCATTCAACCAATATTTCAATTCATTTCTCACAATATTTTCACAATTTAGGGTTCACAATCATACCCAAATGGATTTGAGGTTCTTTCTTTCTCCCTTTCCTCTCTTCTTTCTTCCGTTCTCCTCTTTTTCCTCCCTTTTTCTTCCTCTTTCAGCCGTGTTCACTGTGCGTGTTCTTGTTCTACAGGTGGTGTTTCTTCAGTTTCTCTTAATTGCATTTTTCACCCCAACATTTTCCTTTTATATTTACTCCATTTAATCTTATCCCCAAGTAAATTATAATTTCCAATCTTTGAGTCAGCTTCATGCAACCATGAGGTGGCCATCATGCATGATCCGATCTCTTCAACTTGTGACACATTTTACCAACTTTCAAATTTTGCACTTAGGCCCTTCAAGTTTCCAAAATTGCATTTTGACCCCTCGACTTTGGAAAATTACAATTTGACCTCAAAATCACCCTAACCCTCCATGTAGCCCCCTAACACCTCATTATCATCAAAAGGATTCTACTTAATAAAGATATGCATCACGTTCATCATATTTTCCAAAATTACATTTTTGGCCTTTAACCTTCCAAAATTACATTTCAACCCTCAAAACCACACTAACCTCCTATTTAGCTCCCTAACAGTTAATCATCACCAACATATTGCTACTTAATAAAAATAGCACCTCTTAATTAATCAAATTTACGGTTAGATTAATTTTCGGTATTTTCCGGGGTATCACATTAACAACCAAATGTACCCCTTTGCATATGTTGTAGTTGAGTCAGAGTGCAAGGTTTCATGGGAGTGGTTTTTACAGTGTTTGAAAGATGACGTAGGCATGATAAACCAAAGTGCATGGACGTTTATCAGTGATAAACAAAAAGGTTTAGTGCCTATATTAGAGTCCATAGTCCCAAACAGTGACCATGGGTTCTGTGTGATGCATCTACTGGCAATTACAAAATAGCTGGACATAAATTGAAGAACTTACATGATTTTTTGGTGAGAGCTGTTAAGGCTACTCAAATTTCTAAGTTTGGGAATTGGATGGAAGAACTTAAAAGGTCAGTGGAGAGGCATAAAAGTCGTTAATTGAGAAGCATCGGTCGAGATCCCATTTCAACACATTCCACAGCAACATGTGTGAGTCCTTTAACAGCTTGAATCAAGGGATCAACCAATATTGACAATGCTAGAAGGAGTTAAGGTTCAGACGATGAATAGACTGCAGCAACAAAGGGAAATGACTTTAAAATGGACTGAAGATATATGTCCAAGGATTGTGGAAGTTGTATTCCAGCACATTCTGGGAGAGTCAGGTTTGAGGTGAATTGTATAGGGGTGATAGGTATAGGGTTGATATTGGAGACCACAGTTGCACATGTAAAAAGTGGGACGTAAGTGGTATACCTTACATCCATGCTATTTCCTGTCTAAATTTCAGAGGTCAGTTGCCAAAGAATTATGTCAATGCTTGTTATAGGGTATCAAACTTCAATAAAGCATATGAACACAGCATAAGCCCATGGATTCTTCTGATATGTTGCCAAAATGTGGCATGCTCTCAATCTTGCAACCAGACTTTCACAAACAACCTAGCAGGCCTATAAAGCATATGAGAAGGAATGCAGATTAGCCTTCCAACCCAAACAAAATTTCTAAATCTAATAGACAGAATAAGTATTCACTTTGTGGGAGAGGGGGGGCACAATAGAAGAAGTTGCATGCATAAATCAAGCCAAGCAGCAAAAGCAGTAGCAAAAGTAGCACCAAAAGTAGCAACAGCAACAATACCAACCCAAGAAAAAGCAAAGACAATGACACAGGAAGCAACCACATTATACTTAAGCCAGCCACCACCAGTTGATGAAGATAAAGATGAAGATGCAACACAAGGAAGCCAACCACATCGTAAGAGAGCAGCTAGGCACATAAGAAGACATAAACTTCATGTTAGTATTTGCATAAGTTATATATTTATTCAATACTTGATCATCATTACCATTTATTTGATGTTTTGATTTTGATGTATAATGCCCTTTTGTTCACTAATGTATGTTCAAAGAAATACCTTCAAAAGCTCCACTCAAAATTTAGCTACATCTTCCAATGCACCTCCGGTCAACCTCTACAACTACATGACAGTGAGTATAGTTTAGTTTACGCACTAACTAACCATTAAATACTCTATGTATGTTCACACATTGGCAAACATTTATGGACCGCCAGAGTCAAGCACCCCAGAGATAGCTAGAGCCGCTACTGATGCACATCCATCCTTTGTGTAGTGTCCTCAACCATCGTACAAAGGCAGAGGGAAGAAATATGCCTCTCTTTCTACACTACAAGCTGCTACCAAGGGTGGGGCAACAAGTAGAAGCAAATGGAAGGGGAAGAAATGAAGTTTGTGTAGAAGCAAGAATTTTTTGGGGTTAGGTGTAGGACTTTTTGATGCTAATGTACAACTTTTGAAAAGCTTGGTCAATTTGTTATCCTTTAATGCATGTTAAAGCTCAAAAAATTGTGAATCTTTGTGGTGTGCACTTTTACTTTGAGTCATGTGATGTTCGCATTTTCGAAGTTGAGATATTGTTACTTAATGTAATGTAACCATTTTCTAAGTTGTTTACCTTTGGTTGGGAAACACAATTATTTGTTTTCCATTTATTTGACTGGCACTGACAGGATTTGGTTTGTTTGACTGCATTTATGATGAGGATATGGTTTGGGAGATTTGGTTTTGTAATGCAATTTGGCAGGAGTTGGAAGGGTCGGTAATGGCAAGCACATTCTCCTTGCCGTAAGAGATTGGATACGAGTTTCTTTCTGTTAAGATGAGGTGACGTAAATTTTATCGAAGGTCGTTTGGCATAAATGAGAACTTGTTTTTGGCACCCCAAGGGTGAAGCATCGAACTCTTACGCCACTCTGAAAAACAACTAATCATTAGGCAAAGGTATATGCGGTACTAAAAGTAAATATTGAAATAAATGTATAAATTTTATATAGCATGAAATATTAGTAATGTAATTCAACGAATAAACTCAATGCTTTAACATCAATATTATTCAACTCTTGAAAGTACAATCAATCTTCAGTAGAAAGTCTTTGACAATTAATTAAGTCTTGAAAATAAACTTCATGCCATGATAGATAATTAACCATTTTGATGATAAATTACGTAAAGTTTTAGTATAAGAGAGAAGATATGCCATACGTATGCATCGCATGAGGATTATCTTATATGCTATTAATAAATGAAAAAAAGCATGTGCACCTCACTTATATATACTCTTATTGTTCTAGCTATGATTGTAACGTTCATGTCACACGATAGACGGCCGAGATTTTTTTTTCTTCTAAGAATTTTGCCTCACCATCTAAAAGGAGGGGGCGCTTAGCAATTTTAACAAGTTTGGCCCAAAGTGCCGTCACAATTTGTATTCTTCTCTCTCTCCACACACACACATACATATATCCATCCAACACCATCGCCGTAACTGTTGACTGTATCCAAAGTCATCACACCCACCTCCATCGGCCAACAATCTCACCATTGTCCAGCATCAACCCAATTTAACCACAACCATCTATGCACCACCATCACCTTGCTTCGATCACCAACATCCCTGACCACTCCCACCCATTGTCATCTTGCACCATATTCACCACGTGCTGCCATTGCCGTCAATGCCTTCATCGCCTCCACCACGAAGATCTATCACGGTCCCAAACAACGAATGGATTCTCAGTCGCGGCCCCGCCACCACCAACCATCCTTTTCCCATTTTCCCACCGTTGCTATAAGATGTGTGTGAGAGAGGGAGGGAGGAAGGGGGGAGATAGAGTGTGTGAGTGTGTGTTGCCCGCTGGCGTAACCGGTCAATACCTCTAATTTGAGGGTGTTTGGGATTCTGATCCTGGGGTGGTCAAATAAGATTTATTCTAGATTAAATCAGGTATTTTGGTATTTGTCAAAAAAAATTAAGACATTTAATCTACCTCAAAACTCTAAAAACTGATTAAATTCATAATTCGAAAAAGTGAGGATTATGAACTAATTACTTTCTCATAATCAGGTTTGACCTTTGAATTTACCATACTATCTTCATACTTCTCACAAATGGACATTCCATACTCTTTAACTAATTTGGAAAAGTTATTGTACTATAAGCATTAATGTGAGATTGGGGTGTTTTTAATTCAATATAAAAAATTAATAACTTTTGTAGGTGGGTAAAAATAGCTGTTTAATAATTTACTTGTATATTATAGTAATTTACAAATTAAAGTTATGTTAACTTTATCTTTCTAAATGGATATTAGAAATGTATTTATTAAGTGTCTTATTTGATCATTTTGTCATAGTGAGTTGATATAAGCCCTTTTTATTCAAATATTTTTTGTAACATTAAGCTAGTTTACAATTACTTTTGCCAAATAATAAATTGATTCTGCTTAAAGTAGATTAAAACCTGATTTTGAAAACTGATTAAGATTTAACCTGAAATATGCTTTTTATAATCAATCGCAAACGGGCTCTTTGTGAGTTTTTATAGAGAGAGAAAGAGACGTCGGCGGTGGTTAGTTTGGGTATGTCAAATAGCCGTCAATAGCAGATTTCAGTTTGTCTGAATTTGATTTTGTTTGTGGGGGTGGGTAATGGCATGGCGGCATTGGATTTGTGGTGTGGTGATTGTTTCTGCTGTAAGTGTTCGTGGTAGTGAATTGCTATTGGTTGGGTGCTTGTGGTAGATCTGATATCAAAATATGGTACTGGATGTTGGTGGTGGATGGTCATTGACGGTGGTGGATTTTGGGTGGGGGGGGGGGGGTTACTGTTGGCAACAATGGTGGTGCCACGATGAGTGTGGTTGATATGGGTTGTACTATTGTCTTCAATGGTGGTGGTGGAAAGTTTGTTTGTGGTGTGGTGGTGGAGAGGACTCAGGAATCAATAGATATTTCAGGGGGAGGGGGAGAGAGAGAGAGATTTTGGAAAAATCCCTAATCGCCTCGTTTAAGCAAAAAAATCATTAAAAAAATCTCACCCGTCAATTGTGCAATGTGGACGACTTAGATCTATTGGATAAATAACAAAAAATTCAGTAGTTAATTTGTATCAGCCCCCTACATATATATACACATACATATAAAGAGCTGATAAAATTCCGTCAACTTAGCTTAACAGCTGGACGGGTCATATTATAATATTTTTAGCCAATTTTCACTTATGCTCAAGTTTACCATTTTTTCCTACCGTTATTTGTATGTGCTTCCCTTTGGCTCTTTACTTTCTTTCGACATTTTGGTCAAAAGTATCGCTCGATGCATAATGTAGAGGACGACCAGAAGACTTAAATGGAAGTCAGATATGACCAGATGGATAGCCAGACTACCCTGACAACTTAGCTTAAGTTGCCAGCACTGCCAGTAAATCAGTTCCCACACACACACAAACACACACATATATGGGGCTGACCACATCTAGCGTTGGATTTATCCAACGCCTATCCAGCCGCCCACGGGTGGTCTGGACGGCCAAGATTATCCGAATTCTCCTAATCGCTACTTTAGCGGTTATTCGTGACTGTCCAGGATCTGGGCCGTCCACAATCAGTTGTGGACGACTGGATAGGGGTTGGATATATCCAACATTGGTTGTGGATTAGCACGCGCGCGCGCGCGCACACACACACACATATGAGATAGAGTGTTAGAGAGTGAGTTATATATATATAACTCACTCTCTAACACTCTCTCTCTGAATATTAGTCGCTGCATCCATCATCCGCTACATAATGTAGCAGATATGTCCTGTACCATCTGTGACTGCCTCAAGCTGAGGGTATTTTTGTCCAAAAATCATCCGTTACATTATGTAGCGGATGTACTTAAAAATGCAAAAAAAAAAAAAAAAAGATCTGGACCGTCCACAGATCGCGCGGGCAACTTAGCCCAAGTCGCCCGCGACGAATCACGACCCTACACACACACACACACACATATACATATACATATATATATATATTTGCATGTATATATAAATTATGTTTTCTTAAAGCGAAGGTATTTGAAACCTGTAGTTATGACTATTACTAAATCTATGAAATGAAGTGGTCAGACACTCGCACCCCTAAACGACCTTGAAAGACATCCAACTCATATGACATTCAAAATTTTGGCTTCTACGTTGAATAAGTTTAAATGTGTAGATATTATCGGGAAAAAAAAACCTAAAATGCTTGACACGACTGCTTAAAATTACGTGATTTAATTAATGTATGCATCGCGTAGTAGTTCAGATTCCAAGTCGCATGTTTAAGACTGTACCTTTTCCTCCTCCAAAAGATTAAAACCTAAAAATAGTCTGTGTAAAGTAAACTCAACTAAAATTACAAAGCAAAAATAATAGATCACACTAGGGATGGCAATGGGGCGGGTCGGATGCGGATCTTATTAAATCCGAACCCGCCCCGCAAAGTTCAGAAACCCCACTCCGCCCCGCCCCGCCCCGGCACCGGGTCAAAAGAATGGAATACCATCCCCGATCCTAAGGTAATTTAGGAAACCCGATCCCGCCCCGATCTTTCCTTACTCGGGGCCACAACCAGTCTGAGACAGAAGAAGAACAAGGCACAATTATTCTTGAGCACCGTCGGCACACCCTACCGACGGCAGAACAGCCGGCACACACTCACCATTATCACCCATCACCAACAAATGGAAAGAGAGAATTCAACAAAAAAAGTAAAAAGGGAAAGAATTAAAAAAAATGCCGGTCCAGCGCCTCGTCGTTGCCGATTCGCCACTTCGATCGCACCGCCTCGTCGCAGAGGCCGCAAATCCAGCGCCCCTTGAAGCTCTCACGGACACGACGTATCCGCAGCTGTCGCACTTGGCAAACTTGGGGCCACAACCAGTTGCGCCGTATCTGCTGTTGCGCTGTCGGCGTTCGGCGTAACCGCAACAGGAGCTTCAGTGGTGGACTAGAGATCGGTTATTGGCGGAGATAAGCATCGTACCAGGCGGGGCAGAGAGAAGGTGACGTTAGGTGGTTGGTCCGTGGAGGCCGTGGCCGTTCGGCGTATGAGCTTTGAGAGAACACAGAGAATTGAAAGAAAATGGGGCCGGCAGAGAAGAGAGGCTGAGAAAGATGAGAAAGAGAAAGGTTTTGTCCACTATTTATATTATGAGATGGACGGCTGAGATTGCCTAGATCTAGGGTTAGGATAAAAACTAAACATAAAACATATACAGGGCGCGGGGCGGGGCGGGGCGGTTAAACTAAATACCAAACCCGCCCCGTACCCGCTGCGGGTTTAAATTTTAAGTACCATACCCGCCTCGTAACCCGGTCAAAGTCAAGAAAACCCGCTCCTATAGGATCGGGGCAGGGCGGATACCCGCCGGTTGCGGATCAAATTGCCATCTCTAGATCACACACATACCACCTGAGCAAAAGAATTTGTTGCAAGATCCCCATAAAGGAAAAATAGAGATATTGAGAGAGATTAGAAAACTGGATATGAGATAGATTGGGTGCAAAAAAGGAAGGTGTCCTTGCACTACAAGAAAACCAGCTTATGCCTACGGTACAGTACCGTAGGTATAGGTGCCATGTCCCGTAGGCATAGCCTATCCCTACGGTACTATACCGTAGCCAGAAGTGGCGATGCCCTAGATCTATGCCTACGGGGGTTGAAGGTTATGCCTACGGTTATACCGCAGCCCACTTATTCCGAGCTATGCCTACGGTACTACCGTAGGCATAGCTGTATTATTATTTTTATAGCTATGCCTACGGTACTACCGTAGGCATAGCTGTATTCTTATTTTTATTCCCAACCTATGCCTACGGTACATACCGTAGGCATAGCTCCTTATTTGTCAAAAACAATATTTACAAAATCATTTCCATGCTATCACTACACCCCTGCCGAGCACCAACTTATAGAACCGCTACTGCAAGATCAATAGATGCACCAGTAAGGGAACCATAATCATGCCAATCAAATTAACTAAAATCACAATGCTTTAGGGACTTAACTCTATAGTTTAGCCAAATGCATAACAATCTCGTCGAAGAAGGTTAAGATAGGTAATAACAAAAAGCATGCGATACAAGTATTAAACTTCAATAGCGTACCATTCTGTAAAGCCTCTTTCACTAGCTAAAAGGGTTGACGTGCCTGATGCACCGACGTAAATGCCGTCAGATTTCAGACCAAATAGTTGCCGGAACTGCCCCATGAAAACTTCGAAAACCTTCTAAAGGTCATGTTTCAGAATTTGCATGCATCAATCCTGAGAAACATAAATTAGAAGCCATCTGCATTAATACAACATGGACCTCTAGTTATTTCAAGAAAAAAAAATGCAGAAGCATAAAGCTGTCCTAATCTATAGACGATGCCATATACATATATATTTTGTGCTTATATTTCTGCAGAACCCCAAGTGTCAGTAAACAACTTTACAATGTGGTCCAACGAATATATAGATAGATTAAGTGTAGGTGTGAGTAAGTGTGCGCGCGCGTGAGATAAGGTGTGTTTTAACACTCCCTCATTCAACCATTTAGCCACCCATCAAACCTCAAGCACACACTCACATCAAGCCTGAACTACCCAGGTAAAACACCTATCTCACTCACTGTATATTCCACATATGTACACATCTCACACCTTCAAGAATTAAACCCATTAAGCACCCTACACTACACTAGTTCACCAAACCAAAGACACACAGAAATTCACTCACGCAACACACGCAAATACACCACACATGCACAGCTCACCACAATTCATACATGAGCATAAACACGGCTGTGCCTAGCAGCCCACACACCATGGCATGCGTACACTCCCAGTCGCTCAGCCCAGATCAGAAGTGGAAGTTTCCATACAGTCCCTTTCTTTTGCACCACTTCCACGCACAATGAACACCAACACCTCACAGCTTCCCCTTTCCATGCACTTTGCCACATTTTGCAACCACAACACAGTCACATGTACACACCAAACACAGTCATCGCCGCACTCTCAAACGCCCGCACACTTAGACATAGATTCACACAGCTACCTACATATATATACCCACGCAACCCGCACACTTACGCAATACACAGAAATACATTACGGCTACAATATTAGCGAACCCACAAACCCGTATACGATCAATTCCCTGAACCAACTATATGTACATGTATATACACTGGAAAATAATATAGGTTATCGATATCTTACCGGAAAGCTTTGGGTGTGTCTGTATCCTTGTCTGTCAGTGCATAGCCTAAAAGAAACATTAAACACTATATGCGGTGCCGCTGGCGAGGAAAGGAGGTCTCAGAAACGTATATTTTTCCCATGAGCGGAACCACCTACCAGTCAGTGAGGCCATTTGACCCGTAGCATGAATCAGGAGCAGGTTCTAGTAGGCAACTTGAAGAGTCTATGCTTAGAGGCATAAATAATATATGTACAACATTAGCACTTTCCACATTTTTTGTACGGAATATGTTTTTTGAGATTTAACAGCCATTTGATAGAGTCATTCCTTATTAGTATACAATTCGCGAAGGGTTCACTAACCCAAAGACAAATGGTAAGCCCTCGCTTGACTATAACATGACGATGAGTTTGACTGGACACAAAGTTGGAACTATGACTTATGTGCTCAAGGAAGTCTAGCACAGGCAACATCATCTCAATTTCTCAAACCTTCCTGTCAACTTCAAAGGTACCCCGAAGAAAGGTGAACCATACCATGCAGAATAACAGAAGATCATTGTACTGGATGGTATTATCAACATACAAAAAGAACCATGTAAATAAATAAAACGACAATGCAGATGAACACACAAAACTAGCATCAATTACTATCAAACCTGACCAACAAGAACCACTAAAATTTTCTAAAGGAAGAGTCAGATGATAAATTAATCGCCACACAATGTTTTACTTTGTGTGGTAGGGACAGAGACTCATATATCTAGATGCATCACTATTACAGAGTGGCAAGCAAAAAGAATGCTTTCCCTAAAAATTGTTATAGAAAGCTAGAACATACTTCCCAATCGTGAAGATTTGCCAAAAGAAATCGTAATGTTCCTCGCAGCTTCCTATATATGTCGGACATCTGTCGGAGGACTTGGGCCCAATCAACACATCACCTGTATAATCTACACTTGAAACCCAAAGTCTCAGTACATCAGCTCCATAAGAAGGTGCTTCCTGCCAAGAGAATACAGAGAGATGGTCTTAATGTACGATATTGCATGTAAATTTAATTGACCAGTGGCTAACCTTTGACTTCTTTTTCCTCCTTCGATCACTGTATTTGGATCTACAACATTCCCCAAAGACTTGCTCATCTTTAACCCTCTCTCATCCAGTACGAATCCTTAAAGTAAGGAATCGAAACCATCACATTCTAATGCATGTTGCTGTAAGGAAATGAAATTCCAAAGTAAAAGAATTTAAACCTAATTTTTGCATAACATTAAATGATACGTACATGTATTTTAAATTAGGTGAAAATTATCCTTTTTTTTGTGGTTAAATATATATATATATATATTCACAGAAACACAGCATCACACAGCTCCACCCCCCCCCCCCAATCCCCCTCTCTCACACAATGCATTAACACACACAGCCCATCCCCACCCCCTCGCACGTACACACGCGGTTACAACACACACGCACACCCGCTCAAACACCCCGCTACCCATAACCAAACAGCACCCCCTCCCCCCGTTTTTCTCACACAGTAACAGTCACAACCCCCCTCCCCCCGGGCTAGTACCCAACTACCCAACGACCCTATCGCCGCAATACCCAGCCACCTTCCACTGCACACACACCTTAACCCATCATCCCACAACACATACCCCCTATCTCACACAGTCCCGCCAACCCCCCACCCCTTTCTCTCACACACCAGCCACCCCCCCAAACCCCTGCTACCTACCCCCCACGAACCCCATCACCACCCCGGGGTTACCCACGACCCCCATAACAACAGAAATTCCCCACCACCCCGCAACCCCCTCCTCCCTGAAACAGTAACAGTTACAGCCCCCCCCAACAACCCCCACTCATACTAACCCATCACCACCCCACCACCTAGGCTTTCCACGACCCCCACAACACGAAAATACCCCACCACCCCGCACCCTCCACGACCCCCACTCATACTAACCCATCACCACCCCACCACCTAGGCTTTCCACGACCCCCACAACACGAAAATACCCCACCACCCCGCACCCTCCACGACCCCCACTCACACTAACCCATCACCACCCCACCACCTAGGCTTTCCACGACCCCCACAACACGAAAATACCCCACCACCCCGCACCCTCCATGACCCCCACTCACACTAACCCATCACCACCCCACCACCTAGGCTTTCCACGACCCCCACAACACAGAAATACCCCACCACCGCTAACCCACCCTCATAACCTTACCCACGTCCTCCCCAACACGGGCACAGCTCACCATGACCCCCAAACAGAACAGACAACAAACACCCACCACCGGTTACCCACAGCCCCCTACCCCCCCCCCCCCCCCCTCCCAAAACACGGACACAGCTAACCAGTCACATTTTTTTCACCCACGACCCCAGCTACCCATACAAATCCAGCAGTGCAACAAACGTCCCACAAGAGAGAAGAAGATCGGCATGGTGTGAGTGATTGACAAAAAGAAGCAAGAAGAACGTCATACCTAGAAGTCAGATCTTCAGTGAAGTTCTTGTTGCGCCCCAAAATCTCATTCGAGCTAGGTTTTGTGCAATTCCAATTGCCAAAATTGCCAGCGAATTTCTCCGCCTGATCTTCAATTCCTATCCCCACGGTAATCAGCCGTGGGGTTTGCGTTTGAGAGATTGTTGATCGACTGATCCCCTACCCACAACCAAGCTCTTTCTGATTTTCGACCCAATTCCCACGGCCGGCACAGATGCAATTGGGTTCCAATTTCGAGATGAAGCAATGGCCACGGTTCAATCTGAACCGTCGGTCTAAGGACACTTGTATCTACGGCTCCGTGTGAGCCGTAGGCAATTTCGACACTATAGGCTAGTTTTCTTGTGGTGTTGCAAACACCGAGGGAGAGAATACTCAAGTAAGCGATGACTTGATAACATTTTTTCAATTTCAAGTTTACTATATATAAAATTACATTTGTCGCACTTTTTAAAAATGTATTCACATCTATATCGTACCATATAATAAATATATAATAGATGGACCATTGTGCATTCTGAGAGTGACAGGTAAGCTATTTTTAGTGTTCTTTTCCTTCTCTGTCATTTTTAATTATGTGACAAGTCATCTTGGTTTAATTTTGCGACACGTTGTCATATATTTTTTTCGTGTACTTTTCTTTTTTACCCATACTTAAGAAAGTCATGCACGTATCACAACTCGTATATAATTTACTATTAAAAAGTTCGTAAGTATTGTTGCCATAATGTTAGTTTACCTTATAAGATTAAAAACTAAATTCCACACATTCTAACACTCTACCTAATCAATGTATCAACATATTAGAACTTGATTTTTGCTATAAACACTTTAAGATAATAAAATAAGTAGTCAAAAATATAAAAAGATGTAAAACACTTATAAAATTCAAAATGAGTAGGTCAAAGGTTAAATGGTTTCTTTTTGTTTTACAGAAGCAACATACAAAACGAGTAATTGTTGAAAATACTTTAAAACTAAAAAAAATGACAGTTTACTTCAAAAATCAATTTTAGTTATATAACATTGAACTTTGGAACATATAAGCTTTTTTAAGTGCTTTTTTCTTTTTTGGCCCCTTACGTATGCGACACGTCATTACATTTGTTTTTGTGTTATTTTTCTTCTTAACCCTATTAAGTCTTTATTATTATTCATTATTAAAACATTTCTAGACATTATTGTACCAAAATTTGTAAACCTCTTAAAACTACGAAACCAACTCAGAAATTTTACTTATATAGCGTTAAACTCTCAAACACATAAACTTTTTTAATTTTTATTTCTTTACTTATACATGATGTCATCTATTCTTTTAATCATTTTTTATTTTTAGCTCAACTTGTAAGCTACTTAATATAATTTTGTTCTAAATAATTTATGAGTACTATTAACCAAAATTTTATGAATCTTTTAAAATTAAGAAACGCATTCTCAAATTTTTAAAGCTCTGCCTAGCTCAACAGGCGTATTAGACACCCAACAGTCAAAGCTATATATCTTAAGCAGTACTTGTGATCGAAAGCCATATATGTGGTCATGGGCAGACAGAAAGTCTATTGGTGGTCCGTCATGATAATTCGAAGTCCTAACGAATAATAGCTACACAAGATTCCTTATGCAACTTGCATGGATCAGCTTCATTCCGCGAACTCCAGGAGAAAACTGGAAAGCAAAACAAAGATGCAGACAGATATATACTTTTCATATATAGGGTAAAGTAAATAAATAAAAAGACGACATATCTTGCTTACGGAAGAAAGATAACATCAGCATGCAGTAACGCTATAACAAGTCAAGGCCGGCTCTGACAGAGATGTCAAGAGGATATATAGACTTTTCATAAGCTGCAAGAGTTTTTTTTATACTTCTTTCCTTTCGGTTTTCCATTGAACAGAACCAGAAAGTATCTATACCTTGGCCTAAGGAAACTTCATTGAAGTGCCCTGGTGGTCTCGTGGTTGAAGGGCTTCAAATCTACTTAACATAAAATTCAACCAGTAAGTTTCCAAAACTTAGGTCTAAGTGGGCATGTTAAATAGACTTTCCAAAATCATAATATATTAATATATATCTCATCACATGTATATAAACTATATTTATATAAGATATACTCTTTCCGTCCCTAAAAAACTGATCATACTTTCTTTTTAGGCCGTCCCACAAAAAAGTGATCACTTCCAAATTAGAAAAGATTTTATAAGTATTTTTACTTACCCTTTTTATATATTTTTTATTTTATTTCACTCACCACATTTAATTCTCTTCCAACTCATTTTTTCTCTCTTGGCCCACCACTTTACACTTTTTTATTCTATTTCTCTCTCCACATTTAACACTCTATCAACCAATTTTTTCTTTCATGGCCCACTCTCTTTCCTCCTCTCTAAAGGGTAAAATGGAAAAGACACACACTATATAACATAAATTCTTAATATACGTGCAAGGTGAAATGAATCACTATTTTAGAGACGGAGGAAGTAATAAACAAAACAATATAACTTTTTGACGTATATATACAATTTATAATAAACGAAACAAGATAACTTTTTGACGTTACACTTCATCGCATTATGATAGTTTTTTTTACTTGACGCGTGATTGCTTTATGTTTAATGTGAAATAAAAGTATAAACATTACAAGTGTCTCTAAAGGTCCCAAATACTATCTTGGATGACTCCTTATTTCTTGATAAGTTAATTTCCGTATATGTAAACTCTATATAATTAAAAAAACTAATTCTAAATATTCTGAAACCCTAACTAATTAATAAACTAACTTATTAAGACTTACTTTTAACTATTGTATCCTTTAGATGATGTCTAATATGAATGTAAAATTCACATATCTAAAAAATAAAAGTAACATATTATATTTAGATGAGAAAAAAATAATGTTACATTTGAGATTGAAACAATAAAAATAATATAGCAATTGATTCATATTTATTTTGTTCTAATATATGGTTACTGTGTAAAAAATTATCAATATAATATATAGCATTTAGAATCATTGTGGATAAATAAAATAAAAAATTGAGGGTATTTTCTTGGGTAAGACCACACGACCAACAAATAACTATATAATTATTATTAATTAAAGTTACAACAAATGATAAAGCCTATTCGTAAATCTGGTAGTTGAAAAGTGTATATGGGGTTATAAACTAAATATGATAGTGTATCTAAAGGTATCCAAATATTATTTTCGAGTGATCTCTATTTTTAAGTTTATTTAATTTTGTAGGAACTATACGAGGGTTGTAAGGCTTGTGGTACCTCAAAAAGATTCTAATTTTCAATTGGGCTTCTAAGATTGGGTGCTTTTATGTTTGAGGGTTTTTAATCAGGGTTTCAAGCTTTGTTTAGCAAATTTAGCTCCCAAACTTCCAACCTAAACTATAAAGAGCTTTTTTTGCTATGCCTATATGCATTTTGATAGAAAATTCTTACCGCGCTAATTCATGATTGGAATTGATATCAAATTTTCCTTTAAATACCTCTCAGATCCTAATCTGTACTACGAAACATACTGTATCGTCAACTTCCTTACCATTACCAGATGGTTTGGTCCCTTGCCTATGACCACCCAAGATTTTCTATATAATGTTTTCGGTGCCAATTAGGGCTATAACTATTCATGAATTGCTCATGGTTCGTTCTTCAAAAAATTCGTTTAGGTTGGTTTGTATAATATACGAATCAAACATGATTAATTTTACGCTACACATCATAATTAAGCGTCAATTGCACCCAGCACCCCATGGTTCTAAAATTGGCACCCAGTACCAAAAATTTGAAAATCTTGGTATCAAGCACCAATTGACGGTCAAAATGGCCTTTCATCAAACGTCTGTTAATTTTTTAAGGGAAAATTGGTCTTTTCACCCGTGAAATCCTAGTGAGGTCTAACCCCTATGACCAAATGCCATTTCTCTCTTCCCTACTCTCTCTCTCTCCCTCCATTCCCCCCTTCCCCCTCTCATCTCTCTCTCCCCCCAACCAAGAACCCGCCTCTAGTGTCACCACCGTCTCTGGCGTCTGCGTGCGCCCTCTTTACCTAGCCTAGCATGTCCCTCCCACCCTCGATTTAGACTATTAATTATATGGTGATGATGTTGTGCGGTGGCTAATTGGGTTCCCCGGCGACCAGTAAAGATATCGCATGATGGGTGATTAGGTATGTTGTGGCTGAGGCGGTGGGTAGGAATGTGTCTAGTTGTCGTTCAGTTGGAGGTGAAAGTGGCTCATCGAACAATCGTTGTTGGTCAAACGGCCGACATTAGTGGTCGTCATTCAATTTCAAGCGATGGTCGTTGGTGGTCGTCATTCGGATTAGGACTGCTAAGGATTTCAAGCCACCTCAGATACCATACTCATTTCTCTTGATTGGAAAGGGATTAAGGATTGGTCGTTGTGGGTAGTCATGGGTGAGGGATTTGTGGCAGAGGCGGCAGTCATCCAACGGTCGGTGTTGGTGTACGCGATTCAATTGGAGAGGGTGCTATGGCTTTTGGGATTGGTGGTTACGAGTGGTTGTGGGTGGTTGCAGGTGGCTGGGGAGAGTGGTGGCGGCGATGGTGGCACGCCATGCAGGTGTTTCGGTCAGAGGCGGTGGCCTGTCAACAATTGTTTTGATTGGAGGTGGTGGCCATGGGTTGGGAAGATGATTACTCTGGGAGAGAAAAATGGGTGAGGAAAAGACGTGAAGGGCAATTATTGGTGCCATTTTGGAGCTGATGTGGATGAAAGGTGGATATAACATGTAAAAATACCATTTTGCCCCTTAAAAAGTAATACACATATTGTCAAAGGTCAGTTTAACAGTCATTTGGTGTTGCATAACTAAGTTCATTATGTAATTAGCGTTGATTTTATAGCGACATAATATATGTCGCTGAAAGGCCTCTTATCTTTATCTACAGATTTTCATCACTAAAAATGGCCACCTATATATACAGACGGAGTTTTAGCGGTGAACTTCCAATAAATCACAAAATAAAAAATTTACAAAAAAATACCTTCAGCGACGGAATATGACGTCACTAAAGTAATAACTTTCGTTTGTGGAAATATTTTTTTTCCCTACGGAATACATAATTCCATAGTTAATCTTTTAGCGATGGGTTATTACTCACAGACTTTCACCAACAAAAGTTACGCCTTCAAATGTCTTTAGCACTGAATTCGGACTTTTAACGACGGAGAAGTTTGTCGTGAAAAACCTTTTTTGTTAAGTGATTAGTCTCAAACCAGTAAGAGTTTAGTTGTGAGTTTGGCTGCTTACCAAAGTTAAGTGCGAGTCTTAACAGTTTGGGAAGCATCTCCATGACTCTTACCCACCTAAAGTCCATAAGGGTATGCGCACCCTTTTAAGTAAGTTCATTCAGATTCATTGGGTCTACGTTCAGTTAATTTAAATCTGGGTTTTAAGTATAACGTCATAATTATGATTATGATTTGTATGGATCTATTTACTGATAAGTCACTCTGAGTTTTTTTCAAAATTTTATGCATTTGTTTATGAGATTAAAAGATGTGTGTGGAAGACGAGGACGCAACTATGGTTGATGAACCAGACTTATCACAGGTCGCATGTACCCAGATGAATAATTTACGAGATGCCATTGTTGCTCATATCTGGAGTGATAACTTAGGTGGTGGGAATCGCCACAATTACATACTGAACTCAGTTATGCACCACTACAAACCGTCACTTATTTACCACTTCGGCAACTGCGTTTTAAAACATGGTTATATATGTAATAACAAAATCGTGTATTTTTGTTGGCTGCTACGAATTAACACTTGATATTAGTATGCAACCCCTAGAATATTGACTTGGTACTTTGAACCAAACTATGACGAGTTGTGACAATGAATGTATGGAATAAAGTATATCCGCATACCGACTTTGTACTATAAAGCAAAATGTGTTTGTGCCCTTACCAAGTGCACGCTAGTAAATGTTTTGGTTATATATGTGCAAGTCGGAGAAAAAGTAGTGGCTAGGGTCAAAAATATTTTTTCCACATTAATAATTGAGGTGAGGAAGCGATAACATAGTGAGTTATACATATAGTGCAAATGCGGACACTTGTTTTATGTTATATAAGGTAGCCTTGGCTCACAAAGATGGTAGTGTGCAATTGCAGAAAATAATCAATGTCCATATATTGCCAACTTGTCCCCAAAACATTTTTTTGGAGAATATGTTATGTTCTTGTTATGCGAAATGTCAGTGCATCATCGTAATATTACCGGTCCATTCTTTAGAGTTCAGTTTCATAACAACTATGTACCCTGAGATATTTCATTTTTGGGATAATTACAGTAATATTCTTGAGATTAGCATAAAATTACAGTTAAAGACGTTAAGTTTCAAAATGTAATAGACTGTGACCAATAACTTTGAAAAGGCATCAGCCGTATCTATCCGTAATTGAACGGTTAAAAAAATGTACGGTTACTGTTGATGTCATCACTACGTATTTTCAAAATCTCAATACCACCCTTGTATTATATTTATAAGGTATATACCATAAAGAAATTTAAAATCCTATTTAAATGTTCTTTAAATATTCTTATATAATTCTAAAATAATATGTTTTTGAATATCCTTACATGATCCAACCCTATTATTTTCACTTTCCCACTTTCAAACCCTTGTATTTTTACTTTTCCTATTTTCAAATCCTTATATATATATATATATATATATATATATTCACTATATATTATAACATATTTAAAGCCTCATTTTGTTTTCCAAACCCTAATTATCTCTCTCTACTCCAACTCTTATCCTTCAACAGTTTTCTCCCTACCCACCTGCAACCCCTCCCTTCCCCCACCCTGCCACTGCCCCCTCCACCCGCAGCCTCCACCCCCCTCCCCCACCTCACCCCCGCGGCCGCCCCCTCCCTTTCCCCTAACCGCGCTGCCACCCCATCCTTTCCCCCGAACCCCGCTGCCCACCCCCTTTGTCCCCTTTCTTCATCCCAACCCTGTTGTCGTCCCCTCCCTTCCCCTCAACCCCGCTGCCCACCCTCTCCCTTCCCCTACCCCGCCGCCCCTTCCCATCCCCCACCCCGCTGCCCACCATCCCTTTCCCTACCCCGGCCCACTGCTCGGTCCCTCTCCCTCCTCGCCACAATTACATATTGAACTCAGTTATGCACCACTACAAACCGTCACTTCTTTACCACTTCGGCAACTGCGTTTTAAAAAATGGTTATATATGTAATAACAAAATCATGTATTTTTGTTGGCTGTTACGAATTAACGCTTGATATTATTATGCAACCCCTAGAATATTGACTTGGTACTTTGAACCAAACTACGACGAGTGGTGACAATGAATGTATGGAAGAAAGTATATCCGCATACCGACTTTGTACTATAAAGCAATATGTGGTTGTGCCCTACCAAGTGCACGCTAGTAAATTTTTTGGTGATATGTGCATGTCAGAGAAAAAGTAGTGGCTAGGGTCAAAAATATTTTTTCCACATTAATAATTGAGGTGAGGAAGCGATAACATAGTGAGTTATACATATAGTGCAAATGCGGACACTTGTTTTATGTTATGTAAGGAAGCCTTGGCTCACAAAGAAGGTTGTGTGAAATTGCAGAAAAGAATCAATGTCCATATATTGCCAACTTGTCCCCAAAACATTTTTTTGGAGAATATGTTATGTTCTTCTTATGCAAAATGTCAGTGCATCATCGTAATATTACCGGTCCATTCTTTAGAGTTCAGTTTCATAACAAGCACGTAGCCTGAGATATTTCATTTTGGGATAATTACACTAATATTCTTGAGATTAGTATAAAATTACAGTCAAGGACGTTAAGTTTCAAAACGTAATAGACCGTGACCAATAACTTTGAAAAGATATCAGCCATATCTACCCGTAATTGAACGGTTAAAAAAATGTACGTTACTGTTGATGTCATCACTACGTACTTTCAAAAACTCAATACTACCCTTGTATTATATTTATAAGGTATATACCATAAAGAAATTTAAAATCCTATTTAAATGTTCTTTAAATATTCTTATATAATTCTCAAATAATATGTTATTGAATATCCTTATATGATCCAATCTTATTATTTTCACTTTCCCATTTTCAAACCCTTGTATTTTTACTTTTCCTATTTTCAAATCCTTATATATATATATATATATATATATATATATATATATATACTATAACATATTTAAAGCCTCATTTTGTTTTCCAAACCCTAATTCTCTCTCTACTCCAACTCTTATCCTTCTCCAGTTTTCTCCCTACCCACCTGCCAACCCTTCCCTCCCCCTACCCTACCACTATCCTCCTCCCCCCGCTGCCTCCACCCCCCCTGGCCCACCCTGCCCCCACGGCCGCCCCCTTCCTTTCCCCTAACCTCGCTGTTGCCCCATCCTTTCCCCCAAACCCCGCTGCCTACCCTCTCCCTCAAACCCCGCTGCCCACCCTATTTGTCCCCTTTCTTCATCCCAACCGTGATGTCGTCCCCTCCCTTCCCCTTAACCACGTTGCCCACCCTCTCCCTTCCCCCACCCCGCCGCCCCCTCCCTTCCCCCACCCCGCTGCCTACCATCCATTCCCCTACCCCGCTGCCCGGTCCATCTCCCTCCTCGCTGACGCCACCATCGATCCACGTCGCCCCAAGCCACTGCGACCCCCATCGCATCACCGTCACACCTCAACACCATCTGCCTACCATCCCAACACCGCCTACCACAACAACCCACTGTCGTGATCCACTGTAACAACCTATATGTACACCGGCTGCAACCCATGAAGATATTGTCTTAACATCATATCTTAACATAGGTGAGATATTGAAGGGTTTTGCAGTCCATTTGTCAAAGAAATGAATTTTTTCTTATATGGAACTCTAATCTGGGTTCAATTTTGCTTTGAACTTCAATCTTGTGTGATGATGGCGGCACAGTGTGTTCAGTTCTTGTATAGAAAAATTTCAGAAAATTGTTACTTAGTTTGAAGGTTCATGATGGCGGCACGGTTGAGGTGGTGCTATGGTGGCAATTGCATGAAGATAAAAGGGAGAGATGGATGGTATTTCAAAAAACTTCTTTCAAAGTCAAGGGCAATCAAGTCTTTTCGTCAAATCGAGTATGTATTTCCGTATTCTGTTTGATCAACGGACATAAGTGTAATTTGTCCAAACTAATGGACAGGCCTATAGTTTCACCCTAACCTCAGGGACTTTGCTGTAATTATCCCTTCCATTTTTAACAGGTGCAGGCCGATTTTGAAATGAATTTGTTAAAGTTCTTTTTGCCTACATGGTTGATTAAAATTGCAAAAAGTTTTTATAATGCAATTACTTTACAGTGACTAGAACATGGCGAACAACGATAATGCATCAATGTGGTCAAACAAATGAGATCTATAACTAATTATTATGTTAGCCGCTTCAGTGAGTAGTAGGAACGGATTAAGTGGCATGTTTGCACTGTTTGTAAGGGGAACTTTATAGGGAGTTTTTGAGGAACAACATGCAGCAATAAGCTTCATGATAGGTGTCCTGCGCGAACGATTTCCACCTTGAAATAGTGTTATCGCGTGTTGAACCTCATGCTGAGCAAAGTTGACGGCACGTGCTATTGCAGATAAGATTACTTGGAGTTCATCTACCTTGGTAAGGTTTATATGAATATGCATCATTTTTATGGTGAACCACCTCGAAGAAATCCCCAGAAGGAGATCATAATGGAGTCGCCATCTTATTTAATTAGAGAAAAATATAAAAAAAAAACCTAGAAATTACTCTAAGGTGTCCAAAGGGACGACTGATCCATCAAAATCAAGAGAGGGGTCCAGAAACTAAGTTACACAACGGGAATGTATTAGGCACATGCCGCGCCTTTTTGGTCTCTATTTCATTTTATTTGAATTTTGGCCTTAAGAAGACGTAGTATGTAAAATATGATAAGACTCACGCTAAGCTTATTTTTATGTTTTTGGCTTGAACTCGACATCAGGTTTCGAATTGCCAATGTATCTGATTGAACTAATCGGAATCAAAACCGATGTAGTTTAACTCTGGTCCTACGGGAAGTAGTCTACATTTCGAACCTAGACTTTAGGCATAGAAATGTAAAAGATTCATTTTGATATTTTTAAATTAAAATGCGATTACGATAAGGGGAGATAATCTATATGATTTTTAAACTAGAAGACTATTAAAAGTTAACTTTTGATGTAGCTTTGCTTGAAGACTTGAGGATGTTCTCCGAATGATCCACGATGTAAAGAGCAAAGAGACATTTTAAGGGTAGTTTGAACGTCTATGATTCTTGAGAAAGCAAGAATATTACTTCACAAAGAAATGGTATGCAAGCTCTAAAGAGAGTAAGATTCTGGACCCCTAAACATAAAGGCAAAGACCCCTTTTATAGCACTCAGGGTCGAAGAATCTGATAAGATTGGTAATGTCAATCTGCAAGGCTGGAGATAAGTCAGAATAAGTGATAAAATCGCATATTGAACAAAGTCAACTAACCGGCCGGTTAGTTAAAAACCGGTCATTTTACCCCCATTAATTAAAAATGATTTTCCCAAAATTTGAGGCATGATTTGCCCCTATTTTTGGTAATTATCTCTGAAATCACAAACATAATGTACCAGATTGAGGATAAGTCATTTCCTAACGGAAAATGAATTAACTTGATCTCTATATCAAGGATAAATCATGGATTATTTCTCCAAGTCATCTAGACAAAGTGCATCAATTAGAATAATCTTGATCGTGGATTGGACTAATGTAGTTGGACTCGATTTGGACTAGGCCTATTCTAGATATGCAACTGGACTGGACTAAATTAATCTTGATTGGACTAAGTTAATTAATTAAGCCACATTACAAAGCCTAGACTCAATAATAGACTCTAATTAATAATGAAGCTCCTTATTTATTTAAAAATGCCTATAAAAATGGGATGTCTAAAGAACCCCTCAAGGATAGTGCCCGCTCGTGGGCGAACATCACCGAAAAAAGGACAACACATTTTTGTAATAGAAATACGGAAAAGACCATGTGACTCAAGACAGACTCAGAGGTGCGGTTTAAAGTCGGAACCAACAACGTGTAAAAACAAATGGACGTTTAGGCACACGAAAAAGACTTATGTGTGAAAATTGGAGCCACCGACGCTTGGTAGCGATTGGACGCTTCATTTGTAGAAGTCGGATCCAACAACGTGTAAAAGCGGATGGACGTTTAGACACACATATAAAGGACTCACGTCCCAAATCTGAGCCAACGATGTTAGAAGCGATTGGTCGCTTTGACACAAAGAGAAAAGCATATGTAGAGAGGGCGCACAGGATTTTCAGTGGATACGCCAACTGAACTGGAACTTGACAGAGAAAAAACTGGGATAATGAGGTATGCAATCTGCATATTGACCTAGATTGAGGGTTCCTGCCCTCTAGCAATGGACTTGGACTGGGATTGAAACTGGGAAAAAGATTGCACGTGACTTTCACATACTCATTTGGACTGAGGGTATAATAACCTCGGACTAGATCCGGACTTGAGAAGTGGAAAATGTAAGTGACCTACGCGTACTGACCTGAATTAAGGGTTACATACCCTCAGACACAGACTTTGAGTAGAAAATGGCTGCACCCTACGTAGGTTGCCTCATACCCTCATCCAAGTGGGATCAAACCAAATGTAGTTCGAACACTAGATTTAGAAAAAAACTATACGTAACTCTCATGTACTAACCTGAAGAGAGGGTCAAATACCCTCAGACTCAAAATTGGACCTGGAAAAAGAAAAGAGAGGAGTGTGACTAAAAAGTTACAGCAAGAATCATATCTTTTTTTCTTTTTACTTTTTATTTTAATTTTTATTATACGAATTTATTTTCAAAAACAAATTTCTTCGAAGACTAGGTGTAGGAGACAGAATTCTATAATCTAGACTTAGACAAGACAAAGACACTGACCCTAAGTGTCAGGATAAGGGAATCACATGGAACCCCTGGTCAGGAATGCATAGAGACTACACTGATTATGCAATGAACTGGAAAATAACAGACTCTATCATGACTATCGTGAAACAGAAATCACGGGGAGGCTCTAAACAAAATGCATGCAGACTACTCTGATTCTGCCATGAATTGGAAGATAATAGACTCTATCACGACTGTCGTGAAAGGGGGAATCACATGGAGCCCCTAGATAAAAGCGCACGCAAACAAAACTGACTATGTAATTGGTTGGATGAAAACTGACTACATCATGACAATTGGGGAATGGGACTCACATGGAGCCCCTGGCATGGGTTAGGATAAAATGCACTCAAAATATAAACTATCATGAAAAGGGGAGTAGAGAGTCCCTTCAACAAAATACATCCAGACGACGCTGACCATGCAATAAACAGAAAAAAAATAAAGACATACAGTATCACGACTATCATGAGAGGAGACTCCTAAGGAGCCCTCTAGATGAAATGCATATGGACAAGACTGACCATGAAATAAATTGGAGACGGACATACCCTATCACAACTGTCGTAATGAGGGACTCACAGGGACCCCCTGGACCAAAATGTAAGCAATGTTGGCTCTACATAACCCTGATGGAAGGGAATCAGAAGAAAAACCCTTATTACGACTATTAGGAGGGGGGACTCATAAGAAGCCCTTATACCAAAATTTAAGTAGGGTGAAGTCTAGCATAACCTTATTGGAAGGTGGATCACCCCTTAGGGACAAGAACCTATGACGAAGATATTATCCTTTCACAGTTTGAAAGCATGCTGAAGTTGAAAATTGCTTTGATTGCTCAGTGTGATGAATCGACCATTCACTTCGAGATCTATTCTCTTTTTCATACATCATTTTTTCATTTAGAACTCAAGGCAATGGTGCCCATTCAGTAGACATGTCCATCTATGCCCAAAGAGGAAAGACCACTGAAGTATTTGATCAAAAACTTTTCAATTCCTCATCATTAAATGTCATTCAACTTCACATAATAAGTTAATTCTTAACTTAAACACCCACATTTGAATCCTCAAGACTACCATGCAAACGTTGGGCCCAAAAAGTAGATAGTGAAGATGTTTGGAAATGGCAGTGTATCAACTGTAAGGCTCATATATGATGTGGAACTGTATAATCTGTGAGGCTGATGGAAGAATATATAATAGATCACTGTCTACGACTAGGTTGAGCAAAAGTATATGACTATCAAATGCGTGATAGAAAGATAAACCAATAAAACAACCCGGATGAGAGGGGTGTGAATATGATTTTTTAAAATTAATGGGAATTTAAACTAAGCACAATCATAAATCTCAATCAAACTAAGTAACACTACAAGGAATAAGGCCTTTAGCGACGGGAAAATCCGTCGCTAAAAGCCTACATTCTGTCGCAAAAACTTTTAGCGACGAAATTACCGTCGCTAAAAGTCCCTCGTATAAAAGGCCATTACTAAAAGTTTTGCGACGAAATTATAAAATCCGTCTTCTAATATATAACATTTGGCGACGGATTTATTTCTAAATTAGCGACGGAATATCCGTTGCTAAAAGTTTTATGTACTTTAATTTATTTTCTTTTTTACGAAATTAGCGACGGGATAAAATATTCAGCGATGAAATTAATCCGTCGCTAAAAGTTAAAGTCATTTTTTAATTTTTTAATGCCCAAACCTATAATAAAAAATTCAAACCAATTGGATCCCATCCTCCGTCAACAATCTAAATATCTCAAATGCACGATTAACAATCTAAAATCATCAATTAACAAATCATTGGTCAATAATCACAATTATCAAATGCACAATTAACGACCTAAAATTATCAAACAAATAGTCAATGTTCGAATAACACAAAATTGTTCAAAATGTACATATCCGATGCGATTAATTTAAAATATTGTCTAATTACAGCTCAGAGTTCAACATTGGGGAAAAAAATTTTCACAAGTGCTTTGATCAAACACCAGCACTTGAAAACGCATTTGCCCAATGTGTTCAAAGATTACAAAGTCTCCTAGATAGAGGTCATGCTGCTGCACGAATTCGTTCCAACCCTCTTCGAAGCAAAGAACCTCTTGGCCAACCTTCTTCTTCAATTTAACAAGCCATGACCCCTTGCGGCTGGTTAAAGTTGCTTCAAATCTCAATGTGGTAAGCAATCTCCAAAATGCTACCGGTATGGCCTAACATATTCATAATACAGTAAAACATGTAAGTTTTTAACCAAAGAAATTTTTTTTAACACACGCGAAAACACAGAGAAAGCGAGATGACATACAAGTTCTGTATGAAAACCAGGCATCATGACCTTGAAGAAGTGCTTCCTGACTGAAACGTCCCTGTTCACCGAAGCAGAACCATTTAACCTACTTTAACATGAAAAACCAATCAAGGATTATTCAATCGACGAGCATGAATTTCATAGCTGAATTAAATCTATCAAATTATGTTAAAGTGATGCTAAAAAAAATAGATCCACAGTGAGTTGTAGCTAAAATTACTACCACAAAAATCTCAACTAGCACATCATCATTTCACCACCCAAATAGCCACCTATACTGTTGAACGTCACTCACATATTATAAATAACACCCCAAAAATCTCAAACCAATCACTGAATGAAACCTAACCCTAGTGCAAATCCAATCACTGGATCTCAACGAAGACAAAAAAAAAACCCACCAAAGTTCAAAGATTTGCTAATTAGGGCTAACTTGGGGTAATTACAGCTAATTTGATTTTCATTGAGTTCTTAGGGTTAATTCAAACTAATTAGGCTTGTTAGATACGTGTCCGACGCCTACCGACATGTGTTCGACACCTCTGGACACGTGTCCGACGCCTACCCACAAGTGTCCGAAACCTCCGGACACGTCCGAAGACATTGCTTTATTTTTTAAGAATCTTTCATGCTTGCAAGAACCACTATTTCATGTGCAACACAATAAACTTTACTAGTCTCCAGGAAAGTATATTCGGACGCTTTTTATGGCGTGAAGATGGAAAAATTGTTTCATAATGAAAAAAATACTGCTCGAATCCTTGTGAGTGGAAAAAATATGTTGGTGCAAATGAGTAGTGGCTTGTCTTGTTAATGTTGCGAAAAAAGCAAAAGTAGTAACAAAGCTTTGTCGCTAAAACTTTTTTAATTGTTCTGGTTTGTTATTCCCTTTGAGAGCGTGAAGAGTGAAGACCAATCCTGCCTTGTGCTGACACTAAGGAGCTTAGCTATTGTCGTTAAAAGCGATATTAGCGACACTTCTAAACCTTTTAGCGACAAAGGGCCAAATCTAGCCATCACTGCCTCCCAATTAGCGAGAACTTTTGCTGCCCCCTTAAACATAAACTAGTGCTATGATCCAGATGTGCATAGCCCATCTATGGCAATGTGCTCCCTCAATCAGGCTGAACACATCGCCATGTGACTCTACTGTATGCTCGCTCTTCCACAGAGCACGTCATAAGCTACACCCATTTCCCTCCATTCACTCACTCACTAAACTCACACAGACAAGCACTCATTACACCCACATACACTCAAAACAGCTGCACAAATACACACACTCATGCACACTGTTGCACACCCATACACACATGCTGCAGTCCCTAAGACATACACCTCTGACCCTTATTGCAGCCCGTAAAACACACACCACAACCCCCCCCACCCGTGCTGCAACCCCTAAAACACATGCCAAAACCACTGCTGCAGCACATTACACAACACACACAGCACCATGGCTGCTACTACCACACACACCCTGTACACTCCTAAAACACACACACAAACACTCAATACACACCCCTTTTCCCTCACTATTTCACACCCCTTAGAACTTATGGAAAAATACCTACAAACACCTCAGATCTCGCTGTAACTTTACCACACAACCACACCCTCATAGCCACCACTCCAGCACAAAACCACCATCGATCTTTTCTCCATCACCGTACGCGATCCACTAGGTTGATTATAGCTAATTATGAGATTGTTAACTTTGAAACTGAATGTCTTAATCATATACAATGTGGAAGTACTAATGCAGATGAATGAATCCCAATTCAAGATTATGTGGAAAGTCTTTCAACAAACAAAAAAGATTGAAAACATGACGACCAACTTATTTCAAATGCATCCACCCCTATTGGAAGGGAAGACTGTACAATGTGAGACTTCTTTTTTAGCAGTAGTATAAATATCCCTAGCAGCAAAGTGAGAAGAAGCAGTTATCAGATGGTCTTAAGCATGAGATATCCTGAAAACACAATCGAATTTTGCTGGTCTGCAATGTTTATCTGCAATTGGTGCACCTTATGTTCCTTTAAGCGCCAACAACAATAGAAACTTTAAACAATGCCTAAGAGACCGCAGGATGATGAGCGTGAGCAGTCGCTTAGAGACACGGTTGCCTTATGATTGTCTTGCCTGCACATGTGACTAGGCCTTACCTATAAGTATCCCGCGTACGTCATTCTTTAAGTGACTTTTTTTAACACATTAAAAATTTAGCTCATGGGGGCTAAACTCTGTAATTTTTTATTTTTATTTTATTTTATGAAATTGAACTTGTTTACCATAATATCGCCAAGTAGAACCATATACTTACACCAATGTTGAACAAGCAGCTTGTTGTTAGGCAAACATAGAGTAATTTATTTTTGCTTGGGTATGAAGCACGAAGCACAAAAAGCTAAGTAGCTGTAACTGAAGTCCCGGGCATCTGCATCGAGATCATTAAGTAGCCCCGTACGAGGGGGAACATGATCCTCTTTTGTATAGCACAAGTGTTGTAACAGAAAACCGTTGCTTTTGTTTTTTTGTACTAAATGTTGTTACTACAAGTTGTAGCAAAAAAATATTTCTAATGACAGCACAACACTCATGCACTCACGTAGCGTACTCAATAACCGGCACACACAGCTCACTCTAACACTCTAACGCACCCACACAGAGCACACACTAATTCCTCACTTGAGCTAACACATTAATCATCTCGTTCATGGTTTCTTTACTTTTATCTAAACCCATCTTTTCCTTCAATTGCAGTATAACAATTATTCATCCCAGAACCAAAGTTATATTCCTAGCATTATTTACTCAACCTGTAACTTCTATGCTGATTGATAAACTTTTCGAGCGCTTGGTTTTTTCATTTTGCTTGGGGATATCTAATTGGATTTTGATTAAGGTATTACAAATAGATGGTGATGGATACTGGCTCAAGTTTTGTTCCAATTCTATTTACAATTTATTGTAGCTAACATCAAGATTACACTAACCATATCAATGGCATATCACTAACCAATCAAACCATATCAAACAATCTCATTAACGTACACCCCAATCAGAGATCCCCTTCTCGATTAACCATATCAAACAAAAAGCTTTGTAGGCTGATTAGCCAGTTCGAAACTTACCGGAGTTGGCCGGAGCTCAAAGGTCTAGGCAGACTACGCTAGATCGATCTGGTCATTGAGACTGGTCGTGAGGGCAAGCGGAGGTGGCGCGGCGTCGGGGGGAAGACAGGGGTGTCGCCGGAGGTGGGTTGCCGCAGAGGGGTTCGCCGGAGGTGAGAACGCCGGTGGGTGAGAGAGAGAGAGAAACGGGAGAAAGAAAAGAAAGAAAGCAGATCTGCGTATTAAGGACAAACTTATAGCGACGGAATAATACCGTCGCTAATAGTCCGCCGGTAAAAGACTTTTTTACCAACAGAATTTTTTGCTACGGCATTATTCAGCCGCTTAAATGTTTTTTTAAAATCATCAAAAATTATAAACTTTCTAAAACTATTTAGCGACGGTTTTTTCCGTTGCTAAACGTCCGTTGGCAAATTCTTTTACCAACGGAATGGTCCGTCGGTAAACGTTTTTAACGACGGATTTATACCGACGGTAAATACAGTCGCTAAAGCCTTTTTTTCTTGTAGTGTAATACTTCAATGAAGATGCTAACTACACAATCTCAAGCAATTATAGATCAATAAATAAAGAGATTGAGTTAGAGATACTTGACAAGGAGATTTAAATGGTTCGGCTTGAACTACCCTCGAGCCTACTTCCACATCTTAAAGGAAGTCCTTTGTAAGAGCACTAGAATCCACTAGAACAATCTTCTTTTGGGTCAAGATAAAAACCCTTACAACGCTTGGTGATATCCCCACACCAAGCACAAGCCTTGAATCCACAAGCATCCATGACTTGACAAACCCAAGCCTTGATCATAATCCTTTTACAAAGATTAATTATGTACAAAGAAATCATCTTGAAAGGAAATAAGTACAAATGAAACTCTAGTACAATAGAGAGATAAGAGAATTGATGACGTGAAGAATGTTCACTCTCAATCAAAGAATTGTTCTCAAAGATGCTCTCTTTAATGATGTAAATCATGAAGATGAAGAGAGAAAAATTTAATCTATGAGCCTTGATATTTTTCTAATGAATAGAGGCTTAGAATGTGGTTCCCATGGTATATGATGAAGCCCAAAATCATTTATATAGAGAAAATATGAAATATAGACGTTAGAGGCATTAAATAAGCAAAACGGTTATTGTAGCCGACTGTATTCTGAATGCAGTCGACTGGGTTCCCTCTAAACTAGCCATTGGGGTCTTGTCCTAAAAAATAACCGTTGGAACTGAATTTTGACCAATGCAATCGACTGTATTACCCTACGGCTTATCGACTGCCTCACAAAACCCCCTTTCTTATTTTGGGTATAACTGTTTCTAGAAAAATTGGATTGAGGTGCCCTTTTTTGTGTTAGAAAGTTCATGAAATATTTTATCAAAACATGAAAAGTTTAGCATGAAATTTTTTTTGAGAAAATCTGAGTAAGCTCCAAAATTCACTCATTTTCAAGAACCACACTTGTGTGAATGGTTATGAACTCACGTGCAATGCACAAGATGTCCTAAGGTCATTTTAGGTCATAGTCATCAAACCAAGACTAGTTACATAATAATAAAGATCAATCATAATCGAAAGTAATTTAGCCTATGCATTCTTTGTTGATCTTTGACATTGGACTTGATGAAACTTCTATAGCATGTCCACTATAGCTTTAAGCTTCTTTAGCTCTAATCCATCTATCCAACTTCTCAAATGTGTCTTCATAACTGTGCATGTATATACCTACTAAGTAAACACTCAAACCACACATTAGAACATAATCAATGTGTAGTTATCTCAAAACAAGGTGTAAGCCTAGGTTATCCAACCATAGGACCAATAGAAAGGCACAAGATAAATTCGTAAGGCTTCTCTTATAATCACTAAGGTGGTGGCAAAAACTGTTGTATAGAGCATGGTTGCCGTACAGGGTAGGGTAGGCCAGGTCATGAAGATCAATAGGTCCTCATTAGGCCACAAGGAGGTGAACATATCAAATTCGGGAGATCATGAACTGAAAGCTCAGCAAACAAGCCAATATGGAGGTGAAAATATCATGTCTTGATGTAGCATGCTCAAAAAAATACCTGGACCATTATCTTATTTAATCTTCTTCTTTTTTTTTTTTTAGTTTTCAATGTTTTCACTTCATTTTTTTTTCAACCTCATCAAAGCATAAAAGAGCTTTTGTTTCTCTTAAATAAGCATAACCCCAAGGAGGATTTTATATATGGGACACAGTCTAGGCCAGGGAATGGGCTAAGAAATGAATGGTAATAAGGCTTAAAAGATCAAGTATGAAACCAAAGTCCCTAGTACGTGCCCACAGGGATGGCAATTAGATCCGCAACCGGCGAATTTCTGCTCCCGACCCTTTAGGAGCGGGTTATTTAAACTTTGACCGGGTTATGGGGCGGGTATGGTAAAAAAAAAAATTTACCCGCAACGGGTTAGGTTCGGGTATGGTATTCTAACCAACTAGCCCCAGTATCCAACCCGCACCTGCCCCCGTATATAACCCTATGTATCAATATATCTTAGCCGTCCATCCTAACATATATATAGTTTATCAAAACCCTAAATTAGTATCTTCTGTCCATCTTTGCCGAGCTACGTGACTGCCTCTATTCTTCTGATCTTCTCTCCCTCTCCCTCGTCGCCAGCCCCCCACGGCCAAAAACCTCAAGACCACCTAACCGGCTGCCACCCACCACTGTCACCATCACCTAATACTTGACGAAACCCATCTACCTCTACCTCGGCCGAAGACCGTAACCAACAGTCCTCCACGGTCCGTCCACCGCCACCGTCATCACCACACCATGTAACCACCATGTCCATGAAGACTGGAGTCTAGAGTTGATCAGCGAGCACCATCAACTGTCACCACCACCTCCAATACATCCAGTTAATTAGCTTATCCACTCTTCTACTACCGTTTTTATTCTGTTTTCTTCATAAATTTAATTAGCGTGATGAGAAATGACTGCAACAATTTGATTGGACTCATTCCAATTTCCATGGTTCATGGTGTATTTAAGTCTCTGGTGATTTCAAATCCTGCTATGTTCGAATTTTCTCTCTTTTTTAAGTTTGACATTTCATAAAGTTGTTCTGAGCATTCTTTTTCAAATAAAAGTTTAATATCCTGGGAAGATTTCGATTTTTTTTGGATAAATATTGATTTTGACGCATGTCTATAGTATAATCAATCTCATGATAACTCCCAAGTCAATTGGCCATGAATCTGTTCATGATAATTATGCCTTGTCTTACTCCGCTGCATCAATTTTTCTGCAATTAACCAGCTATGTGGCAAAATAGGTGCCTTACTGTTTTTCATGTTCATATGTCCAACAAAATGTTCCAGTGAAGAAAGGGGCGGGGCGGGGACAGGTAAAATAGGCTGGGTCGGTTATGGTATTGAAATTATATATCCCAGTGGCGGGGCGATTCGGGGCGGGGTGGGGTTTCAGTGATACTAGCAGGTACAGATCTTATGAGATTCACATCCGACCTGCCCCATTGCTGTTCCTATGTGCCCACTGCCCACAGATACCGAGCCTAGAAGGTAAATAAGCTGCCTACGTATCCCCATTCGAGGAATCAGGTCGGATATAGTTCAAACTGGATCTGCTGAATATCATCTTTCAAACTCAATCAATGACAATTCTATGCGTCGAACTTTACCAATCCTTCTTTAACCTTTTTGTACCCTTTTTTCTTCTTCTTCTTTCTTTCAATATTTCTCATTTTTTTCGATACTTCTAGCGATAATTCAGTAAATGATGAAACTTCTGAATTTTTAGCATAGGTTGCTAGAAGCGGTAACTTGAATAGTAGCATTGTTTTGGGGGAGCCGATTATGGGAATTATATTGGAGTTCAAAGATGAAGAGTATTATTAAGGAGGCCCCTGGTAGCTACTTGCTACTCTAACATTTTTTTTTTCTCAAAGAAGAAATAAGAAAAGAAGTATTACAGAAAGAGATAAGGGTTTTTTTTGTATAAGAACGAAGCTAGACAAAAGGACAACTTTGGATTTCAGGAATGACGAAAGAGTCGAAGTGGATTTTGTTAAATCAGACATTAGCACTAGCAGGTAAGTGAGCTATGTACATCTGGTGTTTTAATAAGTTACTTTAAAACACTATAAACTACTTCGTTTGTCAATATTTTTGTCTAAACGATTGGAGTAGGGATTATTTCTGCTTAAAGTGACTAATGAAGAATGAAACATGTTTAGTTGACAAGGAATAGCTTCTTGTTTTCCAAAAGTTCTATTTAGTTTTACATCCGGTTTAAATAATAATCAAGTTTAGCTATCTAATACGTTGGACATTGTAAGCTTCTATCGATCATGTGGAAGCATCGATTAATCAAGACTGTCGAGAAGTCTAATCAAAGTTTTCTCAATTTTAAATCTCTCGTTATTTTATAACTATTCTTAGTGAAATGATTAACTTATGACTTGACCTAGAAATTGACTATAGAGTTTGCTTGCACGCATTTTAATGTGACCTATCTCTAAACAACGGGAAATACTATTCAGCAGATCATTGCGGTTAATGTATGATTGACAACATTTAATTGGCAAGTTTGGCATTCAGATTTCCAATGGCTATTTTGGAGATATAGTCTACTATATTGGTACTTACGATGAAATATGTTGGTCTGATTTGGAGCACTTATGACTTTCACCAACAATTAACGATCATGTTTCTTGCTCCTGATAAACAAGCTAATATATTGACATTTATATATACCCTCCAGAATATATCTTTGTCTCGGTAGAGTACGTTTTGATTAATAGCTCTATAGACACACCACACTACAAGAAAAATGGCCTCTGGCAGCTGCCAAAAACCGCTGCTATAGGCTATGGCAGCGGTCACATAGCGCTTCTGTAGGTCTCGCTGCGATAGACATACGTCAACGGTCAATGGAGTTTATAGCAGCGACACTCCCGCTTGTATATATGTTCTTTTATTGGCTATTAATGTCCTATATTGCAGCGATCAAAGCTTACAGCAGCAGTTAATGACCGCCTTCGTTGGCCTATGGCAGCGGCGTAGCTTAGTTATTCGGCTTTATTTTTATTTATGCTCTTGTTATTATTGGTCTAGCTTAGTGTGATAATAAAAAGCTTGATTTAATAAGTTAAGCCCAGTCTAGTTAGGACTATAATTGGTCACGTCCAATTAGTAGTCCAATGTAGCTAGCTAACTTAAGTGGTACAATCCAGTTAGTTGGTCCGGTTAGTATAAATAGGATTGGAAGTCTACTGCTTGGTTTTTATAAAGTTAGTTGACAAATGCCAAAATCTCTTTTATCACAGGTGTTTGATCAAAATTAGTGTTCTTCCCCCTTTACAATTGGTTTAGAATCGCATGAGTTAAGGTATGAAAACCGGTCAGTTTTTGAAAGAACTGGCTGATACGGTTTGGCAATAACTAAACTGGCTGGTAAAAGCAAGTCAGACCTTTCAGCTTACTCCAGTTTATCTCTTAAAAATGATATGCACGACCAAATGGTTCCTCTTTCATTTTCACTGCCTCCGGAGCTCTATAAAAAGGCCCTCTCGCTGTTCCAAAAGGGGAGAAAGTTAGAGAGGAAAGGCTGCAGAAATCTTGTGCAAGAGAGAAAAATAGTGCTACTAAGCCATTTACATTCCATCGTAGAGCATTTCGAGCCCCCAACCGAGCATGTTGAACAACCAAGTCAAGAGTTCATTCCGCCCTCCATGACTTGCGCGTTTCTAATTTGATTTTAGAATTGTTAGAAAGTCTTAGATTTGTCTCCCATCCCACGACCCGATTTCGCCCTGACAAGATAAAAATGGGCCTAAAATTGGTGTTATTTAAGAGTTCAGTAGGACTACAATTTTAGTTGCACTAGAACTCTGTTGGATTTAGACTTCTTTCCCCAGTTAGAATTCTAAGAAAAGTAGAAATGTTAATCAGAAAGAACTCTGAGAATAATCAAACAAAAGAAGTTGAGTTCATTTAGGTATCTAGGAAAAATGACCGACATCTAGGTCTCCCTACTATACTGTAGGGTAGGTCACAACTACGTAATTTTGATCTCGGTTAATCGGATTGTGTACAAAGGCCACTCAACCTTCAATGCTGAGTTCAAATCAAACTCAGGTTTGGTTTAGGTCTTGTTATTTTCTTTATTGCATGTTTTGTCATATTTTGTTCCTTTGAGATAAAAATACAGTATCACTAAAACAAAGTAGTGACCATTAGGGTACAACGGGATGCCAAATACCTTCCCGGTATCTATATCTATATAATATATAATAAGCGAAGCGAGAAAAGTATTGATAACTTCTTTACGCGACACATCATCACTTCTTTATATGACACATCATCAAGTAAATCCTATTTGATTTAAAAACTAATTCTAATCGATCATTTTAAAATTCTACCTAATCACTATACTAATCTATTAAGACTTCTTTTTGACAATTATGTCCTTAAAATTCAAAAACTAATTCTAATCATTCTAAAACTCAACTTTATCATTATACTAACTTATTAGGACTTAATATTGACTATTGTATCTTTAAAACTACTATCTAATATGAATATAAAAACTCAGATATATGAAAAACGAAAATAATACTTTCGATTTAAAAGAAAAAGTTAATTTAAAAATTAATTCTAATCATTCTAAAACTCTACCTAATCAATATACTAATCTATTAAAACTTCATTTTGATAATTATGTCCTTAAAAGTGTTTTCTAATATGAAAATTTATAGACCCAAAAAATAACTTATGAGATTTAGAGTAAAAACTTGATCTAATAATTAATTTAAATTTTGATAGGATCCTTATTTTTATATCTAATTAATTTGTTAGGAATAATGATGATTTTCTGTAAGCTAAATGTAATTCGAAAACTAATTATAATCATTCTAAAACTCAACCTAACCATTATACTAACTTAGTAAGACTTAATATTGACTACAATATCTTTAAAAAACACATTCAAAAATGAATATAAATAATATATATATATATATATATATATAGGGAGCTGATCCGTTGAGAGCGTTAGCAAAATAGGAGAAGTTGCAAGCGCGATCTGACCGTCTATCCCGAAAGATGGACTGCCCAGATCGCCTCTTTTCCGAAAGCCGTCAGTCGTCCACCATACTGTATGGCGGATGGGACTTTTTACCTTATTGCCCCTCCGCGCCTGTCCGCTACACTGTATGACGGAGGACATTAAAGTCCTGATGGGAGACAGTAAAAAGACGTCCGCGATACTGTGTAGCGGACGTCCCTAGGCTGACACCTGTCAGGGCCTGTCCCTAGGCTGGGAAGAGATTCTCTTGTCACGTCTTTATTTCTGCACGTGTCAGTGTCGGGAATAATTGCCGCTATACAGTATCGCGGACGTCTCTTCCCATATACCCGAGAGTTCCCTAATTCTCAGCTCTTTCGGCAAAATTTTCTTCTCCTTCGGATTCACTTGCTTCCATTTTCGGCTCCCCTCAAGCTTCGAGTAAAACTTGCTTCAATCTTCTTCAGTCAAGCAAGGTAAGTTTCTGATCTCAAATATTTTCTGGGTGGATTGACTGATAAAGTATATATATATTTTTTGGGCAAAAAAGTATAGATTTTTGATGATGTTCTAGAAATTTGTCACTCTATTCATCAACTTGTGATGTTCTAGAAATTAATTTGTTAACTTTAAAGAAGTTTATTGTAGTTAATTTTGATTTTTTTGAGGGGCGCTAACTTCGGCACATCTATCCTATTTAAATTCGAATTTTTTGAGATACGTTTGTTGTATTTTGGCATGATGAATTTGTCTATTTATCTTAGTAATTTTAATTTGTTATGTTCAATAAATCTATAATTAGCAAAATGGGAGACTTTTGAGATTATGTATATGGTATATTTGTCATCTTAAATTTGTCTATTCGTCAAGATAATTTTTAGGTAATATTTTCAGTTGAAAATGTCATTTGATTGTTAAGCGTAGTCTATATTTCTACATATAGGGAGCTGTTTCACAATGTCTGATTTCGTGTCGAGCTCCAACACCCCCGTAGATGCTAGTGATCCGTATCTAGGACGAACCTTTCAAACATTGGAGGAAGCTGGAGAATGTTTTCGAGCGTATTCATTGAGGGTTGGATTTGGCATTAGAATAAAGACTTCAAGAACGAGCAACGTAACGAAAAAGATATGCTCTCGCTTATACGAGTGTCATAGGGGCAGAAACCCAGTGCAAAATGAGACACGCGTAGGCAACGATGACAGTGATGACGAAATAGGATATTCGCGCAGAAGACGGGACTTCTTTGCGCGAACGAATTGCCAGGTCAAGATGTTCGTAAGCTATAAAGCCAAGCAAGATCATTGGCTTATTACCAGCCTGGAACTGGCACACAATCACCCGTTAGTAACCCCTTCTAAGGTGAGTCAGATGCATCAACACAAGAAGATGGGTAAGGTCGCGAGGAGCCTCATTCACACAATGAGCGATGCGCGGCTAGGACCTACCGACATGATTAATGTTCTTGCTGAACAGGCCGGGGGAATTCAAAATTTAAACTTTAACACGACAGACGTTCGTAACGCGGTCCGAACCCATAGACGAGCCGCGTATGACCTCAATGATGCTCAAGCCACAATGAGCCTATTGAAGCGGATGCAGATGGAGGACCCGCAGTTTACCTTCGATTATAAACTTGACGACGAGCATCGAGTTAGCACAATTTTTTGGGTCGACGGTCGTTCGAGGCTTGCTTATAAGCATTTTGGGGATGTCGTGACTTTCGACACCACATACCGTACCAACAAGTACTCGATGCCGTTTGCCCCTTTCACGGGGGTCAATCATCATTATCACTCCATCCTGTTCGGGTTCGCCTTGTTAAGGGACGAGAGCGAGAGTTCTTTTGAATGGTTGTTTAGTGTGTGGCTGGAAGCCATGAACTTCAAAGCACCCAACGTTATCATCACCGATCAAGATTTGGCAATGAAGAAGGCTATTGCCACCGTCTTCCCAGATACTCGACACAACTTGTGCACTTGGCACATAAGCAACAAATACCCCGAACGTTTGCATCACGTGTACGCAAAGTTTCCAGACTTTAAACAGGATTTTGACACGTGCGTTAGCAAGTCGTTAACGATTGAGGAATTTGAGGAGAGGTGGGAAAAGCTTGTTGAGGATTACTCATTGCAAGACAACGGGTGGCTCCAGCACTTGTACGAGCTCAAAGAGCAATGGATTGGCGTTTACACGAGGAGGCATTTTTCTGCGGGCATGAGTGAATCTATGAATGCCACGTTCGATAGTTACGTGGGTACAGCTACCAATTTGAAGAGTTTCGTCACATCCGCACAGAAAGCGGTTGCGTCGTTGTTCGTGAAAGAAAGGGCTGCAGACTTTGCAACCACGTACAAACAGAGGAGAAGGTTGCTTGAGACCCCGCTGGAGCTGAACGGTGCCAAAGTCTATACGAAGGAGATCTTCTTGCTATACCAAGTAGAGCTGCAGAAATCGGGACGGTACTGTATAAACAAGGTGGCAGAAAAGTCTACGCGTGAGTACAAGGTTTATTCGCTCGTGAATGACCTCGTTCCTGAGAAGCTGCGCAGAATGTATACGGTGAGCCACGACACATTGACGGACTCGGTGACATGTGTTTGCAAGAAGTTTGAGTTCCATGGCATCCTGTGTAGACACATTCTGCGATTTTTCACCCAGAAGAATATCAGGACAATCCCCGATAAATACGTCTTGCCACGGTGGACGAAAGGTGCTAACAGGTTGCACGGTACCATTGCCTTTCCGGAGCACCCGTATACTGACTTTGAAGAATCGGAGACGTTGCGGTATAATCATCTGGTGACGAGTTTCACCCGTTTGTCCGTAAAGGCTGCTGCTACAATGGTCGGTTATAAACATCTCCTCGAGGTAGCTCAGCAGCAAGAGCCCATCGTCGACCAGTTGGAAGCAGCTTCAGTCACCAATGCGATTGACACCGAGCCTACGACGGGATCAGAAGATGACGAGCCGGGGGAGGAAGACGACAATGATATCCGGCCGTTGGATCCAATTATATCGCAAACGAAAGGCCGCAAGAGATCTACGCGGATGAAAAGCTCTATTGAAACGGCAACTCAACCTAAAAAGCTGCGAAGGTGTGCATTGTGCAACAAAATGACCGACCACGACAAGCGGAACCATTACAAGGCACTGGGGATAAGTTCAGGGGGTTTGCAAGACGGGGAAGAAGGTGACGCCGAAGATGAGGACGAACAAGCTGCAGTGGACCTTTAATTTTTTGTATAAGTTTGACATTTGTAATAATTTTCGGAGGGATAATTTTTCGACCGAATACTGAAATTTTTAAAAAATGGACCTATGAGAGGTCATCGAATCAAATCTAAAGTCTTAAAATTTTATTTTTTTTGTCAGCCCCGTCCGCTATACAATGTAGCGGACGGCATCGCAGAAAAACTTTTATGTCCGCTATACAATATAGCGGACATCATCGCAGAAAAACTTTTGGTATTCTTTTATGTCCGCTATACAATGTAGCGGACGTCATCGCAGAAAAACTTTTGGTATTCTTTTATGTCCGCTATACAATGTAGCGGATAACTCTATCCTATTATATATATTAATCATATCGGGCAATCAGCTGTTATCAGTCCGCTGAGGGCACTCTCTCTGTCTCGAACATCTAACCCAGGCCGCTACCCCATCTACGGCGACCCACATCTCCGGTGACCCACAACTCCGGCGATAAACCGTCCTCCCCTCAACGCCGACCTCGATGGCTTCTGGATCGGAGACCACCTACGATTTTATTGGCAACTTGCACCTGGCAGGCAAACACTTTTTCAAAGTCATGATGCCGGGGTTTGAGAATGAACTTGTAGGCCATCCCTCTTTCTCTGTATTTTCGTGTGTTAAAAGTTTGATCTTTTGGTTAAAAACTAACCTATTTTTTGTATTGTGTTTGTTAGGACATACCGGAAGCCTTGACCAATCAATTTACAACAATTCATGACAGTGCAAGATTATATAGCCGCAAGGGGGCATGGCAGGTTGAAATCAAGCTGAAGCCCGGCCGACCCCAAAAAAAGCAATTCGCAGAGGGTTGGAACGTCTTCGTGCGCCAGCATGGCCTCGAACTCGGGGACTTTGTAGTGTTTGAACACCTTGGGTGGTGGGATTTTCAAGTTGTAATCTTTGATCGGAGCACTTGTGAAAAAATTTCTTTCCCCCAATGTGAACCCTAATTTATTATTAATAAATTAATTTATGTTCTTGTTCATTATGTTTCCAAATTTTTTTCTCGCTTAATTGTGTCGTTTGAGATTCGCTCGATAGCGGAAGATCATTGATTGTGAATCGTACGTTATTTATTGTTTATCGATATTGAGATTGTTGATTCTGTCGCCAAAACAAGTCTTCGGGGCGCCAATTTATTAAAACAGCATTATGCTACAATGTCGCTAAAACAAGTCTTCGGGCGCCAATTTATTAAAACTGCATTACGCTACAACGTCTAGCTCTACTATATAGCGGACATAAGGCCTCCGCTTAGGCCGGGGTTCGGGAAGGTCGGAACTAAGTGTCTGGTTCGTGCCAACCATTTTCTGGTCCAAGTTGCAGACAATGATCTGCACCACTATGACGTAAGATCCTCAGCTGTGCACCTTTCTGCTTGGTCATGTATTCTGCGGGGCTGTCCGCTATACTATATAGCGGACATAGATAGGAGAAAAAAAACTAAGTTGGAGACTTTATCCCTGCGGGGCTGTCCGCTATACTATATAGCGGACCTAGGAGAGAAAAAACTAAGAGTTGGCGATCTGTCTTTCTGCTTGGCCGTCCGCTATATAGTAGAGCGGACGGCACAACAGAAAGTGTTTTTTGTTTCTATCCAGATCCGCCATACTATAAAGCGGACGGCACCGCAGAAAGAAAGTCTCTAACACAATACATGATTAGCGAGGAAGTATTATCGTAATACATCCACGCACCACGGAAACCCACACACAAACAAAAGGTGCACAGCTGAGGATCTCACGTCATAGTGGTGCAGATCATTGTCTGCAACTTGGACCAGAAAATGGTTGGCACGGACCAGACACTTAGTTCCGACCTTCCCGAACCCCGGCCTAAGCGGAGGCCTTATAGCCTTAGAAGAACTCGATCTTCAGTCATCTTCATCTGAAACTGGAGCATCGGAAACAGATCCTTCTTCGAAGCTCATGTTCCAGTATACTTGTGCTTCATTGTTGTTGCCATCTTCATGTGCATCACGTGCCATACGACGTAAGTTATGCCTACTTTGACGAACTCTCATTCTATTATTTTCTTCACGTATTCGATGCAGTGCCCTTTCAAGCTCCATGTGTGTAATTCGAGGCATGTTGATTGCCTTTTGTCGAGGTATGGGTATATTCATGCTCCGTGAATCAGCTACTAAGACCTCATATTCATTCATCCGATAAGACCATTCTGCACGTAATGTATTAACATAGCTTGATGAGTAACGCAAACTTGGACGCAAAGAATAGTGAAATTCATCTTCGCCCGCCCAGTAACGACCCATTGCTTCAAAAATATCTCGTGGAGTATATGACATTTCCAGAGTTGTTATGAAATTGGGAGTATATCACTCTATGCCCTTTGCCCTTCGTGCAATGCATGTACTTATATATACTTTGAAACGGGACCACTTTATGAGATGCTACAGGTTCAACTTTATGAGATGTGACAAGCCTCTGCAATAGACTAGAGACTTGTCTTGTCACCAAAGAGACTTGTCTTGTCACCAAAGACTTGTCAACTTTATGACACGGGCATGCTATTGTCTCCAACTATTGTCATCTTCAATGTCCAGAGACTTGTCTTGTCACCAGAGATGGGCAGACTATTGTGTAGCTATCACACCAATATATTGTGTATGTGTGTGTGGGCTTATTTATATATGTTAGCCATGCTCATCGCATTAGAACCGCCTAAGTTAAATGGCAGGAGTTCCTGGGAGTTCTAGTCTGCGGGGACGTGAGACTGTGTGGTTGTTGTGTGAAAGGAACGACGACTACAAAGAAGTGAAGTACACGGATCCCAGAGAGTATTATTGCGGTTTACGGAGAGAATGGGCATTTCGAGTTAAGGAATCAGAAGCGCTACACCAAGATCTCACCACGCTGAGAGCACCTGTGCCGCAACGTCGTTCACTTACTATGTCGAGGAGTAATGTTAAGCAGTGTAAGAAAGCTGTGCGCCGAATTCGTATGGAGAATAACCGGATGTTGCTGCGTAGAAAACGATTTTACATGCTTCAACTTGCGGAAGAAATGGCCGAGGCTAGTGGGAGGCAGCTCAAATCAAACGAGAGAAACAATATTTTAACCAATGATCAGTACTTATCTGATGAGTATATGTCAAATGAAGAGTGATATATATATCTCTTCCTACTGCATGTTAGGATTTCATTCCAACCGGCACTTATCCACATGTCATTCTAATTAGCGAATCCCGTCTTTTGAAGCATGTAAAATGTTGGGAATTTATGTTTCTAACTACATCCGTCATACTATAATGGGCTAACTAGCATGCCTAAGGTGCAATGAGCAAAAAAAAAGTGACAAAAAAAATTACAACATTTTTCGCAAGCTATGAATTTGGCGCTAAAGTGTGCGCGAATAGGCCCTTCATAGGAAAATCAAAAAAATAATTTGTCTCATTTTTCGCCGAAATTCATAGAAATGGGCTAACTAGCGTGCCTAAGGTGCAATGAGCAAAAAAAAGTGACAAAAAAAATTACAACATTTTTCGCAAGCTATGAATTTGGCGCTAAAGTGTGCGCGAATAGGCCCTTCATAGGAAAACCAAAAAAATAATTTGTCTCGTTTTTCGCCGAAATTCATAGAAATGGGCTATATAGCGTGCCTAAGGTGCAATGAGCAAAAAAAAAGTGACCAAAAAAATTCCAATATTTTTCGCAAGATATGAATTTGGCGCTAAAGTGTACGCGAATAGTTTTTTGGCAAGTAGAAGGAAGACTCCCCAACACTTAGTTTTTTTTTCCCTATCTACGTCCGCTATACTATATAGCGGACATTCAAGCAGAAGGAAGACTCCCCAACACTTAGTTTTTTTCGGCCCTATCTACGTCCGCTATACTATATAGCGGACAGTCAAGCAGAAGGAAGACTCCCCAACACTTAGTTTTTTTTCCGGCCCTATCTACGTCCGCTATACTATATAGCGGACAGTCAAGCAGAAGGAAGCCTCCCCAACACTTAGTTTTTTTTTCGGCCCTATCTACGTCCGCTATACTATATAGCGGACAGTCAAGCAGAAGGAAGACTCCCCAACACTTAATTTTTTTTTCGGCCCTATCTACGTCCGCTATACTATATAGCGGACAGTCAAGCAGAAGGAAGACTCCCCAACACTTAGTTTTTTTTTCGGCCCTACGTCCGCTATACTATATAGCGGACAGTCAAGCAGAAGGAAGACTCCCCAACACTTGGTTTTTTTTCGGCCCTATCTACGTCCGCTATACTATATAACGGACAGTCAAGCATAAGGACTTCCTAACACTTGGTTTTTTTTTTGGGCCCTATCTATGTTATAGCGGACAATCCAACAGAAATAGTCTCACTTGGTTTTTACACTTTGTTTCCCCCTGGTCAAAGCAAATCACACAGAACAAATCAAACACTCAGCTCAACAACACAACGATATCAGTGAATCAAATCAATCGCATTCAACAACGATCACATCTCAGTCAACACAAATGAAATCATCAATCGCATTCAACGATAAGATTCAAGAAGTTTAAGGACAATTAAAAAAGTGAATATAATGTTATTATACGCAAACATTGTCAATTGGGTCCCTCGGCCCCCTCGTTACACGGATTTACAATAAATCTAATAGCTCTAGGCCGGCCATTGATAATTTGCCAAGCCATCCTATACCTAAAGCAGTCTATGCATTCTTGGCTCCAGACGGTCTTCTTGAGGCTCTCCGACCGACAGATGTAATCCATGTACATGCAGACGAAGACGCCACAGTCCGAGAAATTAAGTTGCTTGGGCCTACTCCTCTTCAATCGGAAAACAAGCTGCGTCTCGCCCGGCGCCCTCGCTCGACTCTCTCGAACGCTTACCATTGACCATGGCAGCAAATAGATTCTGCGAGAAACATAATAAGCATTAAACATTAAACATAGCAAACATAATAAGATTAATCAGTTCTACAATATGCAAGTTACAATAAGAAGTAAACAGGATCTTACCATGGCATCCAACATCCCTAAGCCTCGGTACATTTCAATCACACCAATCATGGGGGTATCATCGTAGAGACTGTCGAGGACTGATACGGTATTCGTTACCGGTTCATAGCAAATCAAGAACCAGTGGGCATTCACTATAGCTGGGATTAGAAACACATCCGCCACACCTGCGCTCACTGGACTCGGCCGAGCAAGATATGCTTGTAGGTTAGCGGACGGTCTCCACTGGAGCTGGGCATTCCCCTTTCTCGCCTGCTTCCTCGCCTTGTCCCAGTCGTTATACTCTTGTACTAGGATGCCATGAAAGTAAGCATCGAGGATAAAAATGCGCGGACCGTAGTTAGGCTGCTCCCGACTCCTTTGCCTCAGAATTTGCACGTAGTGCGAGATGACAAAGTTGTCTAACCAAATTCCCGGCGCCAGCGAGGACAGTTCTCTCCACGAGGCATTGTAATCCAAGCCCTGCGGGTGATCCACGTCATACGACGCTCCGTCTGGGGGGGCCCGCTAAAATAACGGGCTTGGATTAGGTCATGTTTATGCGGCTTCAGGGGCCTGGCTGGATGCCCTTTCGGATATTGCCCTCGGGGGTCGACCGGTTGCTCTTGCCCTCCGCCGGGGGGCAAGAGCAACGGAAGAAATTGGCCTCCAACCAACGGATCGGCCGGCTGATAATCGCCTTCGGGGGCCCCGGCCGGCTGATATTGCTCGCCGGCCATTTCTTCCGCCGGCTGATATTGCCCTTCGGGGCCGCCAAGTGGTCCCGCCCACGGGACAATGGGCAGTGCCTCGTTGAAACCGTAAGGCCAGTCTTGCGTGACTTGACTCTGAGAGAGGGGTTGGGGTTCCGGGAACAAATTGAAGGTCGGGCCGCTGTAATCGGCCCACGACGCTTGAGCATGTCCCATCCCCGGTACAGAGGGACCACCAACTCCCTGGCTCACCCCTGAAGCTTGCCCGGAGGGATCAACGTTATACGGGCTGACGCCCGTATAACCCATTCCCGGGCTGTCGACCGAAGACTGTCCCGATGCTTGCCGCACAAAATTCCCGCAGCCTATAGCCAGTGCAGCAGCCTGTTGGCGAAGATCCTCGCCCATTGCGCTCATCAGATCCTTCCGCTCACTCAACTTCTGGAAGAATGCAAGCGAGGCATTAACCTACATCCAAAGAGATAACAAATAAGTAACTTTAATCAGACATTTATATTCAAGACAAGTTGGGCAACTTACGAGATTGTATGCCATACGCTCGTCGATCTGACCCCTAGGCGCATACCTCGCCCCGCGTTCAAAGTTCACTGGGGCTACTCTCCTCCGCGTGATGCGGGAGTACCACTCATCGTACTCCGCGATGCTGATAACGGGGTCCGGCTCCGAGACGATGGCCGCCAGTGTGTCCTGCCAAGAAGTCCAGAGCTCTAGTTCGGCCGCGCACAATTCTTGCGCATTGGCCTTGCCAAACCGCCCGACATCCGGTGGGTCCCTGTTAACCCTCATATCTGGGGCACCGGCTGGCAAACCCTGCTCCAACTCAAAATGGCGCATTGCTCGGTCTGGCAGCTGCCACTCTGCGACCTCGAAGTGGATGAGGGGTGTGCGCTGCAACCCGGAGAGCGTGAAGACGAACGACTCTTCTACCCGTCGCGCCAAACGTATGTACGGTGCCCAACGCAATTGGCCCGGAGATAGGCGGTCGAACTCCCCTCGATAGTACGTGATGTTGTGATGGGGATCGACTCTCCTGCGGTAGTGGCTATTCTTCCGGCTGTACTCCCAAGCACGCAACCGAGGCCACACTCTATCGGTTCCATCCCTACGCGTCGGTGCACCGGGAGCAAGGTGTTCATAAGACCACACCTGAGAACATGGGCAAATTATATTTATATCGTCGATTCAACAAAAGCAAAAACAAAAAAAACAATAACGAAGACAGGATTTATATGATATACCTGCAATAGCGAGAGACATGCACATATGGCTTTGGAGTTGGGCCTCGTTGCCTTGTGCAATGCTCGGTACAGATACGAAAGAACCGCTGCACCCCATGCATAATCTCCAACCTCCGCCAGGTTACCCAACAACGATAAATATCTCACGCTGACCGTGTTCTTCGACGTCGTTGGGAATAATATTGCCCCCACCACCCACCAGAGGAAGGCTTGTGTGTACAGCACAAGGTCACGGCCCGTATAGTTTTCCGGCAAAACCCCGTAGGTATCTACCAACCACTTCAACTTGATACCACCACTGCTAAATTGATCCTGGGGTATCGAAGTTAAGAAGTCCCTAGCGGTTCTCTTATTCGTTGCTTCTGACGGAGGAGCAATTACCGGCCGCCCCGTCACCGGCAACCCTAAGATGAACCCTACATCTTCTAGGGTAATTGTCATCTCTCCGAGCGGGAAGTGAAACGTATTCGTTTCACTTCTCCACCTCTCAACAAGGGCACCTATCAAGGCCCGGTCAAGCTGTTGAAATATCTGCCCATGCGTGAAAATCCCAAACCCAATTCCACGCAGTATCCTCTTCTGGGCGGTGTTCAGTTTCCACGATACTATATCGCGAGATACTTCTACGGTGTTGAGAAGTTCTCTTTCCTACGAATTAATAAATACAATTTAAGCATAACAAACGGTATATACAACGTTCGTATGCGATAGAAAGTCGATAAATAATGTATCTTACTCCACCATCCCATATGAGCGTACTGATATGGTTGGCTTGGTCGTATAACACGGATGGGTCTTCAGGTCCAGGGTTAAATTCCATTTTTTGCAACTGAAATTATGGAAAAACCTTCTCAGTTTGGATTTTACGTTTTGGATTTTGATAATCGCTCGCAAAAATACGACGCTAGCACATGCATAATACATATAACGCAAGCACATGAATGATGCATACAATGTTAGCATATGTACTCATATGTATAAATATATATACATATACGGAATCGGATTTTACAAACGCTTGCACAAGAACAAAAACATACATATATAAAACGCAATATTCATCACAACTGAAGATTACAAACAAAAAAAAGTGTAGATTTTGTGAACTTACGTGATCGATTTAGGGTATTAAAGGTGTTCTTAAGACGGAATTGCGCCGATATGCTTGCCAACGCCGCTGGGAAATTTTGTGAGTAGAAAGAGTGGAGAAGAGTGTCGTAGTTACTGTCGTTTGAAAGTATATATTGAACGTCGGCAATACAGTATCGCGGATGGCTATTACGTCCGCGATACAGTATCGCGGATGGCTATAACGTCTGCTAAACTGTGTAGCGGACACTATTGACGTGACAGATAAGGACAAGATAACCATCATTTGACGAGACAGGCCCTGACAGGTGTCAGCCTAGGGACGTCCGCTACACAGTATCGCGGACGTCTTTTTGCTGTCTCCCATCAGGACTTTAATGTCCTCCGCCATACAGTGTAGCGGACATGCGCGGAGGGGCAATAAGGTAAAAAAACACGTCCGCCATACTGTATGGCGGACGACTGACAGCTTTCGAAAAAGGCGCGATCTGGGCCGTCCATCTTTCGGGATGGACGGTCAGATCGCGCTTGCAACTTCTCCTATTTTGCCCACGCTCTCAACGGATCAGCTCCCATATATATATATACATATATATATACATATATATATATATATATATATATATTATATATATATATCGGTCTACCGGTGGATAATATCCATCGGACCGCATATGTGCGGTTTGCACATTAAATTTTTTTTTACACCCACCGTCCGACATGCGGTCCCCTCCCCCCTGCCACGTTGCAGCCGGCGGTTCCCTTCTTCCCTGCCTGCCAAGTGGCAGGGGTCCCCAGTCCCCCTTTCCCTGCCTGCCACGTGGTAGGGGTCCCCCTTTCCCTGCCTGCCACGTGGCACCCCCCTCGGTCCACCATTTTGCCCCCCCCAAATCCGCAACACCATTTTGTGGCCCCCCCCCATTTTGCGGCCCCCCTCTCACCGCTGCCCTTCCCCGTCCTTTTTCTGACGTTTCTCTGCTTTATTTCATCTCTCTTCCTCATTTTTTCCTCTTTATAAACCCTTCTCCCCGAACCATTTCTTCCACTCCCCATCATCTTTACCAACACACACTTCATACTCCATATCTCACTTACATAATCTCCACAACAATACAAACGAAAAAAATTTACGCTAGAAGATCGGTGGATTTTTCTTGATAAATATATCAAGTTAAAACAAGTAAGTATTTTGAATTTTCTTATAATTCAATGTTAATTTCAAATTGTTCTTACCAATGATTTGTTTAAATTGTGTTTAGCTTAAATTGTTCTTACCATAGTCTAAAATTCTTGTTTTTTGAGAGTTTGAAATTAGAGATTCTAATTAGCGAATATTCATTCGAAGTAAAAAATAGTCATTTTTTTAGGGCGTCAAAATTTGAATTTTTCACAAATTTATAAAAAATATCTAGAGCTAGATTTTGCCAAAGTACAAAAAAAGACCGTAGTTATTTTTAAAAGATCTATATCAGGAAAAATTCAGACTGAAATGGGTCAATTGATACGGGGAACCTTGTAACTTTGCAGTGTAATTTAAAATATCAAACTAGCGCGATTTCGCGCGAAACTTTTATGAGAACCCTAGGCTATTGGGAAGTTCTGTTTCTCCGAAATTTGTGCCATTCCGATGTCGTTAGCTATTTTTTGGCCGAACGGACTTTTAAGTGCTCGATCCGGACACCGGTTCGGGATTTTTGGGCGAAACTTTTGTAAAATACTTTTTAGATCAAGAATAATTCATAAAGCTTAAAAGAGCATTTCAAAGCACTTTTGAGATTTCCGATGCCAGGGGGCATTTCGGTAATTTGTCACCCCGATAGGGGTATTTTGCTAATTCTACACAGTTAACTTTTTCAAAGACTATAATTAACAGAAAGTGGTGTTGCGCTTTCGTTTATTTTTTTGTGAAGTTCCCCCACCCCCTGCCCTTTTTTCTTTTCTCTTTCGTACGTGGCCCCCACCCCCAAGCCCGAACCGCAACAAGCAGTGGCCTTTTCTTCGTGGCCCCCATCCCCACCCCCGGCTCCCGTGGGCCCCACCCCCCCCACCTTTTTTCTCCCACCCCCGTGGATCCCACCCCCTTCCTCCCAAGCCCCCGCGGGCCCCCACCCCCCTTCATTTCCCCCGAACCGCATTCCCCACCCCCGGTTCTACTGGAACGTGGCCCCCACCACCTTCCTCCCCCGCCCCGTGGGCCCCCACCCCCCTTCCTCTCCCCCGACCGCATTCCCCACCCTACCGGTTACCGTACCGTGGCCTGAACCCCTCACCCCCTTGCTCCCCCGCCCCCGTGGGCCCCCACCCCTCCTTCCTCTACCCCGTACCGCATTCCCCACCCCCGGTTCACTGGACCGTGGCCCACACCCCCACCCCCTTCCTTCCCCACCCCCGTGGGCCCCCACCCCCCCTTCCTCTCCCCGAACCGCATCTCCCACCCCCGGTTCACTGTACCGTAGCCCCCACCCCCCACCCCCTTCCTCCCCCGCCCCCGTGGGCCCCACCCCCCTTCCTCTCCCGCGAACCGCATTCCCACCCCCGGTTCACTGGACAGTGGCCCCCACTCCCATTCCTCTCCCGCGGTTGACTGTACCGTGGCCCCCACCCCCTTCCTCCCCCACCCCCGTGGGCCCCCACCCCCCGGTTCTCCCCCGAACCGCATTCCCCACCCCCAATTCACTGTACCGTGGCCCCCACCCCATTCCTCTCCAGCGATTCACTGTACGTGGCCCCCCAAACGGTTCCTCCCTCACCCCCGTGGGAGCCCCACCCCCAACAAGGGGGCGATTCTCTGTCCTTGCATTTCTTCGTGCCCCCACCTCGGTTCCCTTTTTGTTTTCTTTTGTCTTTTCTTGTTTTTTTTTTCCGTATCCTTTTTTGGTTTCTTGTTTTATTTTGCATATCCTTCTTTCCTTGCTCCCCACCCCCGAACGACAAGGAGTTGAGGTTCTATGCGGCCTTCCACTTTTTTTCTTCGTGTCCCCTTCGCTTGCCTTTCGAAGCCGTTAGCAATTTTTTTCGCCGAAAGGGCGTACTCTCTGGACACCGGTTCGGAATTTTTAGGCGAAACTTTTGTAAAATACTTTTGAGATGAAGAATGATTTCAGGAAGCTTAAAATAGCATTTTAAAGCACTTTTGAGATTTTCTGAAGCCAGGGGCATTTTGGTAATTTGCCACCCAGAGAGGGGTGTTTTGGAAATTTTTTGGGTACAGTTTTTCGAAGGACTTTTTAGTCCAGAAATGTAAGTAAAACACCTGAAATGTTGTTTTGAAGTCTATTTGCGGGGTGTAATTGTCGCTAAAGGTAAAAACCTAATTAGACAATTTTTCACGAATTTATAAAACATAGCTAGAGCTATATTTTGCCAAAGTACAAAAAAGAGACCCTAGTTATTTTTAAAAGATCTGTATCAGGGAAAAATTTCAGATTTTTCCAAAGACTGGAAAGGGGTTAACTGATACGCGAAACCTTGTAACTTTGCAGTGTAATTTAAAATATCAAGCTAGCGCGATTTCACGTGAAACTTTTACGAGAACCCTAGGATGTTGGGAAGTTCCATTTCAGAGGAATTCGGGCCCTTCCAAAGCCGTTGGCTATTTTTTTGGCCGAACGGGCTTTTAAGCACTCGATCAGGACACTGGTTCAGGATTTTTGGCGAAAAATCCCGAAAAATACTTTTTAGATCAAGAATAAATTCAGGAAGCTTAACATAGCATTTTAAAGCACTTTGAGATTTTCCGAACCCAGGGGCATTTTGGTAATTTGCCACCCTCAGAGGGGCATTTTGGTAATTTTCTCGGTAAAGTTTTTCAAAGGACTTCTTAGTCCAGAAATGTAAGTAAAACACCTGAAATGTTGTTTTGAAGCTGATTGCGGGGCGTTAGGGTGCTAATAGTACCCCGGGGGCATTTCGGTAATTTGTCACTCAACGGGGGTATTTTGGTAATTTAACATTGTGAAATTTGCCGACTTACTTTTAGTTTCGGAATGGGTGTAAGACACCCTGTGGTGTTATTTTTTCCAGCCGTTCTGAGATGTTTGTTGGGGCGATGGCTGTCAGGGGGTATTTTGCATAAGTTGGGGGTGTTTTGGTAACTTTCCCCCTTAAAATACCCTGAGGAAATATTTGGTATATAATTGATAGAAATACATTTAAAAAGTGGTTTTAAAGCGATTTTGTGGTGTTGGCGATGTAGCGGCCATCAGGGGGTATATTGGTAAATTGTCACGTTGGCTCTAAATTTTAAAGAAATAGAGTAATTAAGCGTTCGGAGTGGTAGGAAGTGAGGAATTGTTTTAATACATTTAAATAATGAGATAATGACTATTGCTAACCCGTTGGTAAGCTAGGTTTAAGATCCGGTTATATTTTTTGAATGTAAATATTATGGACGTTAAGTTGGTTTACGATTATATTTTGTTCTTAGAGATATGGATTTCAACCCCGACCTCATGATACATCAATCATATACGATGACGATGACCACGTCGCGAGGTACGTATTTGACGGTGTCGATATGGGTGTTTTGGAAACAATTCAAAGCACAACTCACCTCGAAGAGTGGGTACTGAACGAGGAACAAATACAACTATTACACCGTCAAAATTTGGCCATGTTCACCGATC
>JAVXUO010002607.1:0-20888 GCA_033065855.1 Escallonia rubra | reverse complement strand
AGAGCCCATCGTCGACCAGTTGGAAGCAGCTTCAGTCACCAATGCGATCGACACCGAGCCTACGACGGGGCTATCAGAAGATGACGAGCCGGGGGAGGAAGACGACAATGATATCCGGCCGTTGGATCCAATTATATCGCAAACGAAAGGCCGCAAGAGATCTACGCGGATGAAAAGCTCTATTGAAACGGCAACTCAACCTAAAAAGCTGCGAAGGTGTGCATTGTGCAACAAAATGACCGACCACGACAAGCGGAACCATTACAAGGCACTGGGGATAACTTCAGGGGGTTTGCAAGACAGGGAAGAAGGTGATGCCGAAGATGAGGACGAACAAGCCGCAGTGGACCTTTAATTTTTTGATAAGTTTGACATTTGTAATAATTTTCGGAGGGATATTTTTTTGACCGAATACTGGAATTTTTAAAAAATGGACCTATGAGAGGCCATCGAATCAAATCTAAAGTCTTAAATTTGTAAGCCCCGTCCGCTATACAATGTAGCGGACGGCATCGCAGATTTAATTTTTTTGGTTTTCTTTTATGTCCGCTATACAATCTAGCGGACGCAATCGCAGAAAAACTTTTGGTCTTCTTTTATGTCCGCTATACAATCTAGCGGACGTCATCACAGAAAAACTTTTGGTATTCTTTTATGTCCGCTATACAATGTAGCGGACGTCATCGCAGAAAAACTTTTGGTATTCTTTTGTGTCCGCTATACAATATAGCAGATAACTCTACCCTATTATATATATTAATCATATCGGGCAATCAGCTGTTATCAGTCCGCTTAGGGCACTCTCTCTGTCTCGAACATCTAACCCAGGCCGCTACCCCATCTACGGCGACCCACATCTCCGGTGACCCATAACTCCGGCGATAAACCGTCCTCCCCTCAACGCCGACCTCAATGGCTTCTGGATCGGAGACCACCTACGATTTTATTGGCAACTTGCACCTGGCAGGCAAACACTTTTTCAAAGTCATGATGCCGGGGTTTGAGAATGAACTTGTAGGCCATCCCTCTTTCTCTGTATTTTCGTGTGTTAAAAGTTTGATCTTTTGGTTAAAAACTAACCTATTTTTTGTATTGTGTTTGTTAGGACATACCGGAAGCCTTGACCAATCAATTTACAACAATTCATGACAGTGCAAGATTATATAGCCGCAAGGGGGCATGGCAGGTTGAAATCAAGCTGAAGCCCGGCCGACCCCAAAAAAAGCAATTCGCAGAGGGTTGGAACGTCTTCGTGCGCCAGCATGGCCTCGAACTCGGGGACTTTGTAGTGTTTGAACACCTTGGGTGGTGAGATTTTCAAGTTGTAATCTTTGATCGGAGCGCTTGTGAAAAAAATTCTTTCCCCCAATGTGAACCCTAATTTATTATTAATAAATAAATTTATGTTCTTGTTCATTATGTTTCCAAATTTTTTCTCGCTTAATTGTGTCGTTTAAGATTCCTTCGATAGCGGACGATCGTTGATTGTGAATCGTACGTTATTTATTGTTTATCGATATTGAGATTGTTGAGTCTGTTGCCAAAACAAGTCTTTGGGGCGCCAATTTATTAAAACAACATTACGCTACAATATCGCTAAAACAAGTCTTCGGGCGTCAATTTATTAAAACTGCATTACGCTACAACGTCTAGCTCTACTATATAGCGGACATAAGGCCTCCGCTTAGGCCGGGGTTCGGGAAGGTCGGAACTAAGTTTCTGGTTCGTGCCAACCATTTTCTGGTCCAAGTTGCAGACAATGATCTGCCCCACTGTGACGTAAGATCCTTAGTTGTGCACCTTTTTGCTTGGTCATGTATTCTGCGGGGCTGTCCGCTATACTATATAGCGGACATAGATTGGAGAAAAAAAAACTAAGTGGAGACTCTCTCCCTGCAGGGCTGTCCGCTATACTATATAGCGGACCTAGGAGAGAAAAAACTAAGGGTTGGCCATCTGTCTTTCTGCTTGGCCGTCCGCTATATAGTAGAGCGGACGGCCCAGCAGAAAGTTTTTCTGTTTCTATCCAGATCCGCCATACTATAAAGTGGACGGCACCGCAGAAAGAAAGTCTCTAGCACAATACATGATTAGCGAGGAAGTATTATCGTAATACATCCACGCACCACGGAAACCCACACACAAACAAAAGGTGCACATCTGAGGATCTCAAGTCATAGTGGTGCAGATCATTGTCTGCAACTTGGACTAGAAAATGGTTGGCACGGACCAGACACTTAGTTCCGACCTTCCCGAACCCCGGCCTAAGCGGCGGCCTTATGGCCTTAGAAGAACTCGATCTTCAGTCATCTTCATCTGAAACTGGAGCATCGAAAATAGATCCTTCTTCGAAGCTCATGTTCCAGTATACTTGTGCTTCATTGTTGTTGCCATCTTCATGTGCATCACGTGCCATACGACGTAAGTTATGCCTACTTTGACGAACTCTCATTCTATTATTTTCTTCACGTATTCGATGCAGTGCCCTTTCAAGCTCCATGTGTGTAATTCGAGGCATGTTGATTGCCTTTTGTCGAGGTATGGGTATATTCATGCTCCGTGAATCAGCTACTAAGACCTCATATTCATTCATCCGATAAGACCATTCTGCACGTAATGTATTAACATAGCTTGATGAGTAACGCAAACTTGGACGCAAAGAATAGTGAAATTCATCTTCGCCCGCCCAGTAACGACCCATTGCTTCAAAAATATCTCGTGGAGTATATGACATTTCCAGAGTTGTTATGAAATTGGGAGTATATCACTCTATGCCCTTTGCCCTTCGTGCAATGCATGTACTTATATATACTTTGAAACGGGACCACTTTATGAGATGCTACAGGTTCAACTTTATGAGATGTGACAAGCCTCTGCAATAGACTAGAGACTTGTCTTCTCACCAAAGAGACTTGTCTTGTCACCAAAGACTTGTCAACTTTATGACACGGGCATGCTATTGTCTCCAACTATTGTCATCTTCAATGTCCAGAGACTTGTCTTGTCACCAGAGATGGGCAGACTATTGTGTAGCTATCACACCAATATATTGTGTATGTGTGTGTGGGCTTATTTATATATGTTAGCCATGCTCATCGCATTAGAACCGCCTAAGTTTACATGGCAGGAGTTCCTGGGAGTTCTAGTCTGCGGGGACGTGAGACTGTGTGGTTGTTGTGTGAAAGGAACGACGACTACAAAGAAGTGAAGTACACGGACCCGAGAGAGTATTATTGCGGTTTACGGAGAGAATGGGCATATCGAGTTGAGGAATCAGAAGCACTACACCAAGATCTCACCACGCTGAGGGCACCTGTGCCGCAACGTCGTTCACTTACTATGTCGAGGCGTAATGTTAAGCAGTGTAAGAAAGCTGTGCGCCGAATTCGTATGGAGAATAACCGGATGTTGCTGCGTAGAAAACGATTTTACATGCTTCAACTTGCGGAAGAAATGGCCGAGGCTAGTGGGAGGCAGCTCAAATCAAACGAGAGAAACAATATTTTAACCAATGATCAGTACTTATCTGATGAGTATATGTCAAATGAAGAGTGATATATATATCTCTTCCTACTGCATGTTAGGATTTCATTCCAACCGGCACTTATCCACATGTCATTCTAATTAGCGAATCCCGTCTTTTGAAGCATGTAAAATGTTGGAAATTTATGTTTCTAACTACATCCGTCATACTATAATGGGCTAACTAGCATGCCTAAGGTGCAATGAGCAAAAAAAAAGTGACAAAAAAAATTACAACATTTTGCGCAAGCTATGAATTTGGCGCTAAAGTGTGCGCGAATAGGCCCTTCATAGGAAAACCAAAAAAATAATTTGTCTCATTTTTCGCCGAAATTCATAGAAATGGGCTAACTAGCGTGCCTAAGGTGCAATGAGAAAAAAAAAAGTGACAAAAAAAACATTTTTCGCAAGCTATGAATTTGGCGCTAAAGTGTGCGCGAATAATAATAATAAGCCCTTCATAGGAAAACCAAAAAAATGATTTGTCTCGATTTTTGCCAAAATTCTTAGAAATGGGCTATATAGCGTGCCTAAGGTGCAATGAGAAAAAAAAAGTGACAAAAAAAAAATATTTTTCGCAAGTTATGAATTTGGCGCTAAAGTGTGCACGAATAGGCCCTTCATAGGAAAACCAAAAAAATAAATTGTCTCGATTTTCGCCGAAATTCATAGAAATGGGCTATATAGCGTGCCTAAGGTGCAATGAGCAAAAAAAAGTGACCAAAAAAATTCTAATATTTTTCGCAAGATATAAATTTGGCGCTAAAGTGTACGCGAATAGTTTTTTCGCAAGCAGAAGGAAGACTCCCCAACACTTAGTTTTTCCGGCCCTGTCCGCTATACTATATAGCGGACAGTGAAGCAGAAGGTCTTGTCCTCAACATTTAGTTTTTTTCGGCGCTATCTATGTCCGCTATACTATATAGCGGACAGTAAAGCAGAAGGAAGCCTCCCAAACACTTAGTTTTTTTTTTCGGCCCTATCTACGTCCGCTATACTATATAGCGGACAGTCAAGCAGAAGGAAACCTCCCCAACACTTGGTTTTTTTTTCCGGCCCTATCTACTTCACTTCCGCTATACTATATACTAGACAGTCAAGCAGAAGGAAGCCTCCCCAACACTTAGTTTTTTTTTCGGCCCTATTTACGTCCGCTATACTATATGGCGGACAGTCAAGCAGAAGGAAGCCTCCCCAGCCCTTAGTTTTTTTTTTCGGCCCTATGTACGTCCGCCATACTATATGGCGGACAGTCAAGCAGAAGGAAGCCTCCCCAACACTTGGTTTTTTTTTTCGGCCCTATGTACGTCCGCTATACTATATAGCGGACAGTCAAGCAGAAGGAAGCCTCCCCAACACTTAGTTTTTCTTAGCCCTATCTACGTCCGCTATACTGTATAACGGATAGTCCAACAGAAACAGTCTCACTTGGTTTTTACACTTTGTTTCCCCCTGGTCAAAGCAAATCACACATAACAAATCAAACACTCAGATCAACAACACAACGATATCTTTGAATCAAATCAACAAAATTACAACAACGATCACATCTCAGTCAACATAAATGAAATCATCAATCGCATTCAACGATAAGATTCAAGAAGTTTAAGGACAATTAAAAAAGTCAAGCAAAATGTTATTATACGCATACATTGTCAATTGAGGCCCTCAGCCCCTGCGGGGTCCCCCTCGTTACACGAATTTACAACAAATCTAATAGCTCTAGGCCGGCCATTGATAATTTGCCAAGCCATCCTATACCTAAAGCAGTCTATGCATTCTTGGCTCCAGACGGTCTTCTTGAGGCTCTCCGACCGACAGATGTAATCCATGTACATGCAGACGAAGACGCCGCAGTCCGAGGAATTAAGTTGCTTGGGCCTACTCCTCTTCAATCGGAAAACAAGCTGCGTCCCGCGCGACGGGATCACTGGACTATCTCGGTTCTCTCGACGACGCTTACTATTGACCATTCCAGCAAATAGATTCTGCGAGACACATAATAAGCATTAAACATTAAACATAGCGAACATAATAAGATTAATCAGTTCTACAATATGCAAGTTACAATAAGAAGTAAACATGATCTTACCATGGCATCCAACTCGCCTAAGCCTCGGTACATTTCAATCACACCGATCACGGGGGTATCATCGTAGAGACTGTCGAGGACTGATACGGTATTCGTTACCGGTTCATAGCAAACCAAGAACCAGTGGGAATTCACTATAGCTGGGATTAGAAACACGTCCGCCACACCTGCACTCACTGGACTCGGCCGAGCAAGATATGCTTGTAGGTTAGCGGACGGTCTCCACTGGAGCTGGGCATTCCCCTTTCTCGCCTGCTTCCTCGCCTTGTCCCAGTCGTTATACTCTTGTACTAGGATGCCATGAAAGTAAGCATCGAGGATAAAAATGCGCGGACCGTAGTTAGGCTGCTCCCGACTCCTTTGCCTCAGAATTTGCACGTAGTGCGAGATGACAAAGTTGTCTAACCAAATTCCCGACGCCAGCGAGGACAGTTCTTTCCACGAGGCATTGTAATCCATAGTCTGCGGGTGATCCACGTCATATGATGCTCCGTCCGGGGGGCCCGCTAAAATAACGGGCTTGGATTAGGTCATGTTTATGCGGCTTCAGGGGCCTGCTGGATGCCCTTTTCGGATATTGCCCTCGGGGGTCGACCGGTTGCTCTTGCCCTCCGCCGGGGGGCAAGAGCAACGGAAGAAATTGGCCTCCAACCAACGGATCGGTCGGCTGATAATCCCCTTGGGGGGCCCCGGTCGGTTGATAATCGCCTTCGGGGGCTCTGGCCGGCTGATATTGTTCGCCGCCCATTTCTTCCGCCGGCTGATATTGCCCTTCGGGGCCGCCAAGTGGTCCCGCCCACAAGACAATGGGCAGTGCCTCGTTGAAACCGTAAGGCCAGTCTTGCGTGACTTGACTCTGAGAGAGGGGTTGGGGTTCCAGGAACAAATTGAAGGTCGGGCCGCTATAATCGGCCCACGACGCTTGAGCATGTCCCATCCCCGGTACAGAGGGACCACCAATTCCCTAGCTCACCCCTGAAGCTTGCCCGGAGGGATCAACGTTATACGGGCTACCGCCCGTATAACCCATTCCCGGGCTGTCGACCGAAGACTGTTCCGATGCTTGCCGCACAAAATTCTCATAGCCTATAGCCAGTGCAGCAGCCTGTTGGCGAAGATCCTCGCCCATTGTGCTCATCAGATCCTTCCGCTCACTCAACTTCTGGAAGAATGCAAGTGAGGCATTAACCTACATCCAAAGAGATAACAAATAAGTAACTTTAATCAGACATTTATATTCAAGACAAGTTGGGCAACTTACGAGATTGTATGCCATACGCTCGTCGATCTGACCCCTAGGCGCATACCTCGCCCCGCGTTCAAAGTTCACTGGGGCTACTCTCCTCCGCGTGATGCGGGAGTACCACTCATCGTACTCCGCGATGCTGATAACAGGGTCCGGCTCCGAGACGATGGCCGCCAGTGTGTCCTGCCAAGAAGTCCAGAGCTCTAGTTCGGCCGCGCACAATTCTTGCGCATTGGCCTTGCCAAACCGCCCGACATCCGGTGGGTCCCTGTTAACCCTCATATCTGGGGCACCGGCTGGCAAACCCTGCTCCAACTCAAAATGGCGCATTGCTCGGTCTGGCAGCTGCCACTCTGCGACCTCGAAGTGGATGAGGGGTGTGCGCTGCAACCCGGAGAGCGTGAAGACGAACGACTCTTCTACCCGTCGCGCCAAACGTATGTACGGTGCCCAACGCAATTGGCCCGGAGATAGGCGGTCGAACTCCCCTCGATAGTACGTGATGTTGTGATGGGGATCGACTCTCCTGCGGTAGTGGCTATTCTTCCGGCTGTACTCCCAAGCACGCAACCGAGGCCACACTCTATCGGTTCCATCCCTACGCGTCGGTGCACCGGGAGCAAGGTGTTCATAAGACCACACCTGAGAACATGGGCAAATTATATTTATATCGTCGATTCAACAAAAGCAAAAACAAAAAAAAAAACAATAACGGTAGTGGATTTATATGATATACCTGCAATAGCGAGAGACATGCACATATGGCTTTGGAGTTGGGCCTCGTTGCCTTGTGCAATGCTCGGTACAGATACGAAAGAACCGCTGCACCCCATGCATAATCTCCAACCTCCGCCAGGTTACCCAACAACGATAAATATCTCACGCTGACCGTGTTCTTCGACGTCGTTGGGAATAATATTGCCCCCACCACCCACCAGAGGAAGGCTTGTGTGTACAGCACAAGGTCACGGCCCGTATAGTTCTCCGGCAAAACCCCGTAGGTATCTACCAACCACTTCAACTTGATACCACCACTGCTAAATTGATCCTGGGGTATCGAAGTTAAGAAGTCCCTAGCGGTTCTCTTATTCGTTGCTTCTGACGGAGGAGCAATTACCGGCCGCCCCGTCACCGGCAACCCTAAGATGAACCCTACATCTTCTAGGGTAATTGTCATCTCTCCGAGCGGGAAGTGAAATGTATTCGTTTCACTTCTCCACCTCTCAACAAGGGCACCTATCAAGGCCCGGTCAAGCTGTTGAAATATCTGCCCATGCGTGAAAATTCCAAACCCAATTCCACGCAGTATCCTCTTCTGGGCGGTGTTCAGTTTCCACGATACTATATCGCGAGATACTTCTACAGTGTTGAGAAGTTCTCTTTCCTACGATTTAATAAATAAAATTTAAGCAAAACAAACGGTATATACAACGTTCGTAAGAATAAGAAAGTCGATAAATAATGTATCTTACTCCACCATCCCATATGAGCGTACTGATATGGTTGGCTTGGTCGTATAACACGGATGGGTCTTCAGGTCCAGGGTTAAATTCTATTTTTTACAACTGAAATTATGGAAAAACCTTCTCAGTTTGGATTTTACGTTTTGGATTTTGATAATCGCTCGCAAAAATACGACGCTAGCACATGCATAATACATATAACGCAAGCACATGAATGATGCATACAATGTTAGCATATGTACTCATATGTATAAATATATATACATATACGGAATCGGATTTTACAAACGCTTGCACAAGAACAAAAACATACATATATAAAACGCAATATTCATCACAACTGAAGATTACAAACAAAAAAAAGTGTAGATTTTGTGAACTTACGTGATCGATTTAGGGTATTAAAGGTGTTCTTAAGACGGAATTGCGCCGATATGCTTGCCAACGCCGCTGGGAAATTTTGTGAGTAGAGAGAGTGGAGAAGAGTGTCGTAGTTACTGTCGTTTGAAAGTATATTGAACGTCCGCAATATAGTATCGTGGATGGCTATTACGTCCGCGATACAGTATCGCGGATGGCTATAATGTCCGCTAAACTGTGTAGCGGACACTGTTGACGTGACAGATAAGGACAAGATAACCGTCATTGCCAAAAAAACTGACGGGACAGGCCCTGACAGGTGTCAGCCTAGGGACGTCCGGTACACAGTATCGCGGACGTCTTTTTGGCTGTCTCCCATCAGGACTTTAATGTCCTCCGCCATACAGTTTAGCGGACAGGCGCGGAGGGGGAATTTGGTAAAAAAAAACCGTCCGCCATACTGTATGGCGGACGACTGACAGCTTTCAAAAAAGGCGCGATCTGGGCCGTCCATCTTTCGGGATGGACGTCAAATCGCACTTGCAACTTCTCCTATTTTGCCCACGCTCTCAACGGATCAGCTCCACATATATATATATATATATATATAGGGGACGATCAGGGTCTACCGGTGGATATTATCCACCAGACCGCATCTCGGGGGTGCGGTTTGCATGATTGATTTTTTTACACCCACCCACCCACCCCCCAACCGTCCGACATGCGGTCCCCCTTCCTGCCTGCCACGTGTCAGCCGGCGGTCCCCCAATCCCCCTTCCCTGCCTGCCAAGTGGCAGGGGTCCCCAGTCCCCCATGCCCTGCCTGCCACATGGTAGGCGGTCCCCCCGTCCCTGCCTGCCACGTGGCACCCCCTCCAGCCCCCCTCCCCGAAATCCGCAACACCATTTTGCGGTCCCCCCCAAATCCGCAACACCATTTTGTGGCCCCCCCCCACTTTGCGGCCCCCCTCCCCCGTGCCCGGTTCCCCGTCCTTTTTCTGACGTTTCTCTGCTTTCTTTCATCTCTCTCCCTCATTTTTTCCTCTTTATAAACCCTTCTCCCCGAACCATTTCTTCCACTCCCCATCATCTTTACCAACACACACTTCATACTCCATATCTCACTTACATAATCTCCACAACAATACAAACGAAAAAAATTTATGCTAGAAGATCGGTGGATTTTTCTTGAGCAATATATCAAGTTAAAACAAGTAAGTATTTTGAATTTTCTTATAATTCAATGTTAATTTCAAATTGTTCTTACCAATGATTTGTTTAAATTGTGTTTAGCTTAAATTGTTCTTACCATAGTCTAAAATTCGTGTTTTTTGAGAGTTTGAAATTAGGGATTGAACTAGCGAATATTCATTCGAAGTCAAAAATAGTCATTTTTTTAGGGCGTCAAAATTTGGATTTTTCACAAATTTATAAAAAATATCTAGAGCTTGATTTTGCCAAAGTACAAAAAAACGACCCCAGCTATTATTAAAAGATGTATATCAGGAAAAAATTTCAGATTTTTCCCTGGATTGGAAATGGGTCAACTAATACGGGGAAGCTTGTAACTTTGTAGTGTAATTTAAAATATCAAACTAGAGCGATTTCGCGCGAAACTTTTATGAGGAGCCTAGGATGTTGGGAAGTTCCGTTTCCCCAGAATTTGCGCCATTCCGACGGCGTTAGCTATTTTTTTGGCCGAACGGGTTTTTAAGCACTCGATCCGGACACCGGTTCCGGATTTTTGGGCGAAACTTTTGTAAAATACTTTTTAGATCAAGAATGAATTCAGGAAGCTTAAAATAGCATTTCAAAGAACTTTTGAGATTTTCCGATGCCAGGGGGCATTTCGGTAATTTGCCACCCCGAGAGGGGTATTTTGCTAATTCTACACTGTTAAAATTTTACAATGTTAAGTCTAAATGGTGTTGCGCTTCCTTTTTTTTTTGACCCCCCACCCCCGCCCTTTTTTCTTTTCTCTTTCTTACGTGGCCCCCACCCCCCACCCCGCGGTTCCCGTGGGCCCCTCACCCCCCAGCCCGAACCGCAACAAGCAGTTGCCTTTTCTTCGTGGCCCCCATCCCCCATCCCCCACCCCCCACCCCCCACCTTCCTCTCCCCCGAACCGCAACAAGGGGTTGCGGTTCACTGTACCGTGGCCGCCACCCCTCACCCCCCACCCCAGTTCCCGTGGGGTTGCGGTTCACTGTCCCGTGGCCCCCACCCCAGTTCCCGTGGGCCCCCACCCCCTTCCTCTCCCCTGAACCGCAACAAGGGGTTGTGGTTCTCTTGCCGCCCCCACCCCCACCCCCGGTTCCCGTGGGCCCCAACCCCTCACCCCGAACTGCAACTTGCGGTTCTCGGAGACTACTTTTTTCTTTGTGGCCCCCACCCCTGTGGGCCCCCAACCCCGAACCGCAACAAGGGGTTGCGGTTCTCTGTCCTTGCTTTTTTCTTCGTGGCCCCCACCCCGGTTCCCTTTTTGTTTTCTTTTGCTTTTCTTGTTTTTTTTGTGTGTCCTTTTTTGGTTTCTTGTTTTCTTTTGCATATCTTTCTTTCTCGTGCATGGCCCCCCACCCCCGAACGGCAAGGAGTTGCGGTTCTCTACGGCCTTCCACTTTTTTCTTTGTGGCCCCCACGGGTCCTTTCGAAGCCGTTAGCTTTTTTTTCGCCGAAAAAGGCTTTTAAGCGCTCGATCTGGACACCGGTTCGGGATTTTTAGGCCAAACTTTTGTAAAATACTTTTTAGATCAAGAATGATTTCAGGAAGCTTAAAATAGCATTTTAAAGCACTTTTGAGATATTCTGAAGCCAGGGGGCATTTTGCTAATTTGCCACCCCGAGAGGGGTGTTTTGGTAATTTTTCTGGTACAGTTTTTCAAAGGACTTTTTAGTCCAGAAATGTAAGTAAAACACCTGAAATGTTGTTTTGAAGCTGATTGCGGGGCGTAATTGTCGCTAAAGGTGAAAACTTAATTAGACAATTTTTCACGAATTTATAAAACATGGCTAGAGCTAGATTTTACCAAAGTGTAAAAAAGAGACCCTAGTTATTTTTAAAAGATATGTATCAGGGAAAAATTTCAGAGTTTTCCAAAGACTGGAAAGGGGTTAACTGATACGCGGAATCTTGTAACTTTGCAGTGTAATTTAAAATATCAAGCTAGCGCGATTTCGCGCGAAACTTTTATGAGAATCCTAGGATGTTGGGAAGTTCCATTTCCCAGGAAGTCAGGCCCTTCCAAAGCCGTTAGCTATTTTTTTGGCCGAACGGGCTTTTAGTCGCTCGATCCGGACACCGGTTCGGGATTTTTGGGCGAAAAATGCCGAAAAATACTTTTTAGATCATGAATAAATTCAGGAAGCCTAAAATAGCATTTTAAAGCACTTTTGAGATTTTCTGAAGCCAGGGGGCATTTTGGTAATTTGCCACCCCGAGAGGGGTGTTTTGGTAATTTCCCCGGTAAAGTTTTTCAAAGGACTTCTTAGTCCATAAATGTAAGTAAAACACCTGAAATGTTGTTCTGAAGCTGATTGCGGGGCGTTAGGGTGATAGTGATGCCCCGGGGGCATCTCGGTAATTTGTCGCTCAGCGGGGGTATTTTGGTAATTTAACATTGTAAAATTTGCCGACATAATACCTTTAAAAAGTGGGTTTAAAGCGATTTTGTGGTGTTGGTGGTGTAGCGGCCATCGGGGGGTATATTGGTAAATTACCACGTTGGCTCTAAATTTTAGGGAAATAGAGTAATTAAGCGTTCGGAGTGGTGGGAAGTGAGGAATTGTTTTAATACATTGAAATAATGAGATAATGACTATTGCTAACGCGTTGGTAAGCTAGGTTTAAGATCCGGTTATATTTTTGGAATGTAAATATTATGGACGTTAAGTTGGTTTACGATTATATTTTGTTCTTAGAGATATGGATTTCAACCCCGGACCTCATGATACATCAATCCTATACGATGACGATGACCACGTCGTGAGGTACGTATTTGACGGTGTCGATAAGGGTGTTTTGGAAACAATTCAAAGCACAACTCACCTCGAAGAGTGGGTACTGAACGAGGAACAAATACAACTATTACACCGTCAAAATTTGGCCATGTTCACCGATCCCGGGATTTTGTCTCGGCATGACGATTGCCTTATATCCGCTCTAGTTGAACGATGGAGGGGCGAGACGAACTCATTTCACTTCCGGTTTGGTGAAATGACTATTACATTAGAGGACGTCGGATTTATACTTGGAATCCCATGTCACGGCAAACCCATTACTTGGAGCAAAACGTCTGCATCCGTATCGAAGATGGCTATGCAGTATTTCCCGGGAATCCCGAGGGAAGCTCATACGTCTAATGGCATTAAACTTAAATGGCTGAGAGAGCAGTACGGCGTGCTACCGGATGAATACACTCCTCATGATTTCGTGACGTATACGAAGGCATTCCTTTTGTATATTATTGGAGCCATATTACTTCCGACGCATTCGAAAAACACCGTGCATCCGAAGTATATGGTGTTCTTGGAGGATCTTGAGGAGGTATACTCGTATTCGTGGGGTTCAGCTGTTCTTGCGCACCTATATCGAGCACTGCACAAGGCTACGAGATTGGATGCCAAGTCTATTGCCGCCTGCCTGACTCTATTACAGGTATGAGCATTTATATTCTTGTTTTGACGTGTCAAAGTATTTGTGATTATTTACTAATTTCATATGATGTTTGCATTCACAGGTTTGGTCTTTCGAGAGGCTACCCACGGAACGTCCACAACTGCGGGAATATTCCGATGCGGAGTGGCCTAGGGTGTGGGCCTAGGGGCCGGAGACCAACCAGAAGAGACGGGTAAACCCTCACCACCATTTATAGTTCTATCGGGGGGAACTAGATATGCTGGATGCACCCCAGGTGACGTGGTAGCCATACGGCAAGGTGATGCATCGGTTAGATGAGTATTGTTGGCAACTTCCGATATCGTACGTGCTGGCAGGTTTGGTTCGGGTGCCGCTTATTCACTTCGAAGTATGTGAGTTTCAGATGCCCGATCGAGCCATGAAGCAAGCTGGCTGTCTACAAGGGATACCAAAACCCCATGTAGACATACGACCATACAGGAGTGTTCGATGGCCGAAATTCGAGGTGCCTGATGCCTTGAATGTATTGAGCGACGAGGTGGAACAGTGGAATACTTGGCAAGAAACTTATGGTAGCCTTGTATCGCTCAAGCACGACGGCACCAGTCTTGAGGAGTACCTGCAATGGTTTCTCAAGGTGACGCGCACGAGGGTGAATCGCCCTTCCCAGCCGACGAAGACATCGTATGCGCCACGTGATTTCTATGACCAGTTCTGGGCATTGAACATTGTAAGTCACCCTCGTGTTGTTTCAATATTTATTTACGTACCTTATCGACAATGCCTGAAATGATGACGGTGATTTTGTTTATGCATGTTTTTTAGGTTGACCAGGGCACTGAGGTGTTCAAGCAGCTGGAGTCGTTTGACTGGTTTGTCGCGCAGGCTCCCGTCAGTCTCAAGAGGTCCATTGAGAGGTACAAGACTGATCTTCACAACTTCAGTGTTGCGTACCGGGGTTACCCAGGGGAGCCGTCTAGTCGCTCAGCGCCTGAAGCGTACAACTCTCAGCCCCAGAGTCAGGGCCTGGGGGAGCCGTCTAGTCGCTTTCCTTCTGACGCGTCTTCGCCGCAGAGCTATGAATTCTGGGAGCCGTATAGTCGCTTGCCTCCTGACGCGTACGACTCTCAGCGCCAAAGTCAGGTTCCCCAAGTAGGAATCCAGGCCTCGCGCTCAAGCATCCGGTCGGACAAAGGACAAGCGACAAAGCCATTGAGGCCGGACAAGATGGGTTGGATCGACCGACACTACTTCGGGCATGAGTCTGTCGATTCAACAGACTTTCCTCTTGCGACATTCCTAGGTCATGAGGATATCAGAACGTTGGCGCCGGAGATAGATATTTCAAATTTTGTCACGAACGCTTACATAGATCTGCTTCGGATTAGAGAGCAACATTTTAATCATTCTGAATATTTGAAGCTTAACATGTATCCCACTCATTTTGTGGAATTAACGGTGAGGGAATTCACAGAATGAAGGAGGCGAGGGGTCGACAGGGGTAAGTGGAAACTAGGTGGAAACGTGTTAGGCATGATGAACGCAAACTTTCAATGTCACGCTGCTGATGCGAACCTTATCATGATACCTTGTCATCATGCAAACCACTGGTTCCTATTAGTTCTCCATCCAGCGAACAGAACGGTTCACATATACGATAGCCTAAGGGAGGACGATCCTAGACAGATGCTGGCACATATGTACAGCAAGTACATCACTTTAGTGGTTAGTTTTTATTTTTTGACCTTGGCTCATAGTATATTCTTCTTGTTACATAGGCTTGATTCTCGTTTTTATTGTTGGATGCAGACTACTGTCCTCTCGCTAGCATACGAACGGCCACCGGGGGAGCCTTGGACGGTCGTGATGATAAAAGACCGACCAAAGCAATATAACGGTCACGATTGTGGGATTTACGTCCTCAAGTACATGGACTACATTGCTCGCTCGGAAGTGCTCAAACACTCCTCGTGGACTAGGAAGGATGCCTTGACGTTTAGGTATAGGATAGCCTGGGAGCTGAAAAAGAATGAAGCTAGACGCCTTCATTACCATTATCCTAACTAGCGTGGCTAAGGTGTAATGATGTTACAAAAAACTGCACAAAAAAGAAATGTACATAATTTTTCGCAAGCTATGAATTTGGCGCTAAAGTGTGCGCGAATATACCTTTCATATGATGCATTCGAAAAAAATTACGTCTCTCATTTTTCCCGAAATTCATAGAAATGGGCTAAGTAGCGTGCATGAGGTGCTTTGAGCGGGGAAAAAACTGACAAAAAAAATTACAACATTTTTCGCAAGCTAAGCATTGGGCGCTAAAGTGTGTCCGAGTAGGAAAACCCAAAATATAATTTGTCTCGTTTTTCGCCGAAATTCATAGAAATAGGCTAACTAACGTGCCTGAGGTGCAATGAGCGAAAAAAAATTGACAAAAAAAAATTATAACTTTTTTCGCAAGCTAAGAATTGGGCTCTAAAGTGTGCGCAAATAAGGGCGTCGTAGGAAAACCCAAAAAATAATTTGTCTCATTTTTCGCCAAAATTCATAGAAATGGGCTAACTAGCGTGCCTGAGGTGCAATGAGCGAAAAAAAAGTGACAAAAAAAATTACAACTTTTTACGCAAGCTAAGAATTGAGCCCTAAAGTGTGCGCGAATAGGAGCGTCGTAGGAAAACCCAAAAAATAATTTGTCTCGTTTTTCGCCGAAATTCATAGAAATGGGCTAACTAGCGTGCCTGAGGTGCAATGAGGGAAAAAAAAGTGACAAAAAAAATTACAACTTTTTGCGCAAGCTAAGCATTGGGCCCTAAAGTGTGCCCGAATAGGCCCTTCCAAAAATATCAATAATCCACAAACCAAATCACAAATTAAAGATTTCACAAACCAAAAATCAAAAATATAAACATTATAAAAGTTCAATTTATACAACTGAAACATTAATCCTAACACTCTTCCTCATCATCGTCCTCCTCGACCACACTGCCAAGTTCGATACCTAGCACTTTATAATGATTTTTCTTGTCATGGTCAGTCATCTTATTACACAACGCACACTTTCGCAATTTTTTTAGACCCGTTGCTTCTTCAATCGGATTCTTCATACGTATTGCTCGTTTTCGCCCTTTTGTTCGAGAAATAATTGGATCAAAAATGTCGTCCTCCTCACCTTGCAGGCTAGTGCTGTCAATGACTGGCTGTGAAGCTCGATTGAATCTACCGGCTAGAGTGGTCCGAGTGTCCCGACTTTCTGGTAATGCCATCCTAAACTGTGCATGCTTAGCCTTATCCCGTGCGGCTGCTTTAACTTGATACATGTACCCATCAAATGTTGACGTTGCATCCATTGATAAACCGTGCATGATGTTACAAAGGTGATTATATCGCAGCGTCTCAGATTGCTCGAAATCGACTGAAACATTGGGCACGTAAGGAATGTGACCGAGGACTCTATTGGCTTCCTTTGTCCACCGATCCAAGATATACTCTGGAGGGATTTCACGAGCATTCTTGGCGCTAAAAAACCTCAACGCGTGTCGACAGAGTATACCTTTATGCTCAAACAGTTGACAGTTGCAACTAACACCCCCGGTTTCCATACACACTGCTACGGTAAAATGTCTTCTGTTCTTCGAAGCCGACGAAGAGCACGGATTGACAAAATTCGTCACATTTGTCAAAGCATAAACCTTGAGATATCGATCTGTTGCATAGCTCGCGCAACTTTGTCATGCTATATTGATTCGACTTTAGTAGTTCATCCTGAAACTGTCTAAACATTTCCTTGGTATAGACTTGAGCCGCATGAGCCTCCAAAGGTGAAAAAACTAATATTTGTCTTTCTCTGTAAACTGTAGCCGCGTCGGCTTCTCTCTCAAGGTGAAATTGCCTGTCAAGGGCTTTCTGCATCTCTAGTACGAAATCTCTTATACTTGAAGAAGAGCGTACGTACCCATCAAAGAATGAATTCATACCTTCGCTTCTCGAGGTCGTAGTCATTCCGGCTGCAAAAAACTTTTTGGTGTAGGCACCGATCCACTGTGTCCTGATCTCATACAACGCTTGCAGCCATTCATGACTGTGCAAATAGTAGTCATCCATTAACTTGGCCCACCTCTCCTCGAACACGTCTACCGTCAACGATTTCTTCACACATGTAATAAAGTCACTCTTAAATGTCGGATGGTTTGCATATACATTGTGAAGCCGTTCGGGATATTTGTTGCTTATGTGCCATGTGCACAGGTCATGGTGAGTATCTGGAAGGACCTTAGCGATTGCATTTTTCATTGCCAGATCTTGGTCGGTGATGATGGTCTTTGGAGGAATATGATACATTGCTTCAAGCCGCGTTTCAAATAACCACATAAATGACTCCTCCGTCTCATCCCTAAGCAGGGCAAAGCCAAACAAGATTGACTGATAGTGGTGGTTCACCCCGGTGAACGGCGCAAAAGTCATAGAGTACTTATTTGTGCGGTATGTGGTGTCAAACGTCACAACATTGCCAAAATCTTGGTAAGCAGCTCTAGAACGGGCATCCGACCAAATTATATTAGTAATGCGGTTCTCGTCATCTAGTTGGAGACTATTAAAAAAGCCAGAATTCTCACTTTGAAGGCGCCTGAAGATATCAAGTGTAGCTTGAGAATCACTCCTACAGGAAGACTTTCTCCTCTGAGCACGAAGTTCATTTCGGAGGTCTACTTCGTTGAAGCTCAACTTGTCAACCCCCCCAGCCCGGCTTGAGAAAACCCCCATCATTTTAGAAGGTTGAATTTTAGCCTCGGCCATTTCAAATATCAGTTCTCTGTGTGCCGCGCTTATTTCTCGGTGCTGATGAATTTGACCAATCTTACTAGGGGTCATCAACTAATGGTTATGGCTCAACTCCACTCCCGTCACCACCCAATGGTTTTCATTTTTTCGGTGTACTGCATACACATGGGCCTTGCAGCCGGTACCCAAAAATGTGTCCCGTCTTCTTTGTCTTGATGGCCCTTCGTCACTGATCCGAACAACCGGGGGTACATACAGGGCTCCTCTATGACACTCAAATAGTCTTCCACAAATTTGATCTGTATCGGCCCGTTTTCTAGTCGTCTTAATTCTAATACTGAAACCTATCGTTTTCGAATATGCTCTATAGTATGCTTCAACTTCGTCCAGTGTTTGATAAACTTGACCCAAGTAAGGTGGATCTGAATCTTCACAAAAAATATTTCCTCCAGTTGCATCCATATTTATACTGAAATCTAAAAAATAAAAATTATATCATTCTCAACAAGTCATAGAATTAAATAAAATATGTATAAAAATTATTTCCTGCAGTTGTGTGGAAACTTTTGACAGGAAAATTACCAAAATACCCCCGATGAGCGGCAAATAACCGAAATGCCCCCGTGGGTTCATTATCACCCACTTCGAACCCCAAATCAGCTTCAAAACAGTCTTTCAGGTGTTTTACTTCGGTTTCTGGACAAAAAAGTCATTTGGAAAACTTAACATTGTAGAATTACCAAAACACCCCTATCGGGGTGGCAAATTACCGAAATGCCCCCTGGCATCGGAAAATCTCAAAAGTGCTTTGAAATGCTATTTTAAGCTTCCTGAATTCATTCTTGATCTAAAAAGTATTTTTCGGGATTTTTCGCCCAAAAATCCCGAACCGGTGTCTGGATCAAGCGCTTAAAACCCCGTTCAGCCAAAAAAATAGCTAACGACATCGGAATGGCGCAAATTACGGGGAAACGGAACTTCCCAACATCCTAGGGTTCTCATAAAAGTTTCGCTCGAAATCGCGCTAGCTTGATATTTTAAATTACATTGCAAAGTTACAATACAAAGTTACAAGGTTCCCCGTATCAGTTGACCCCTTTCCAGCCTATGGAAACATCTCAGAACAACTTTGAAATAAATTTTCGGGTGTCTTACACCCATTCCCGAACTAAAGGCCATTCGGAAAATTTTGACAGGAAAATTACCGAAATGCCCCCGATGGGCGACAAATTACCGAAACTCCCCCGGGGGTTCAATATCATGCTATATTGTCGTGCAACTTTGTCATGCTATATTTTCGCGCAACTTTCAGGTGTTTGACTTAACTTTCTGGAAATTATAGTCGTTGTAGACTTAACAGTGTAGAATTAGCAAAATACCCCTCTCGGGGTGGCAAATTACCGAAATGCCCCCTGGCATCGGAAAATCTCAAAAGTGCTTTGAAATGCTATTTTAAGCTTCCTGAATTCATTCTTGATCTAAAAATTATTTTACAAAAGTTTCGCCCAAAAATCCGGAATCGGTGTCCGGATCGAGCGCTTAAAAGCCCGTTCGGCCAAAAAAATAGCTAACGACATCGGAATAACGCAAATTCTGGGGAAACGAAACGTCCCAACATCCTAGGGTTCTCATAAAAGTTTTCCGTGAAATCGCGCTAGGTTGATATTTTAAATTACACTGCGAAGTTACAAGGTTCCCCGTATCAGTTGACCTCTTTCCAGTCCAGGGAAAAATCTGAAATGTTTTCCTCATATACATCTTTTAAAAATAGCTAGGGTCTCTTTTTTGTACTTTGGCAAAATCTAGCTCTAGCTATTTTTTATAAATCGTGAAAAATCCAAAATTTAACGCCCTAAAAAATGACTATTTTTTTACTTCGAATGAATATTCGCTAATAAATGCTAGTTCAATCCCTAATTTCAAACTCTCAAAAAATACGAATTTTAGACTATGGTAAGAACAATTTAAGCTAAACACAATTTAAACAAATCATTGGTAAGAACAATTTGAAATTAACATTGAATTATAAGAAAATTCAAAATACTTACTTGTTTTAACTTGATATATTGCTCAAGAAAAATTCACCGATCTTCTAGCGTAAATTTTTTTGTAAGTGAGATATGAAGTATGAAGTGTGTGTTGGTAAAGATGATGGGGAGTGGAAGAAAGGGTTCGGGGAGAAGGGTTTATAAAGATGAAAAAATGAGGGAGAGAGACGAAAGAAAAAGAGAAAGGTCGGAAGGAACGGGGGAACCGGGCACGTGGCCAGGGGGCCGCAAAATGGGGGGGGCACAACAAGGTGTTGCGGATTTGGGGGGGGGGGATCGCAACACCTTGTGATGCGGTTTGGGCAGGGGGCCATGTGGCAGGCAGGAAGGGGGACTGGGGGCCGCCGGCTGCCACGTGGCAGGCAGGAAGGGGGACCGCTTGGTGGGTGTAAAAAAAAGTTAATGATACGGACCGCATATAGGAGTTGCGGTCCGGTGGATATTATCCACCGGTAGACCCTGATCGGGGCCCTATATATATATACACACTTCAAGGCTTAGGGACCAACAAGAATTTTAGTTTTTCATCGAGTGGTTAAATAGATCAAGGAAACCAAAGTTAGCTATATATATATATATATATAGATATATATAGCTAACTTTGTGGAGAGTAGTGGAAGGGACGACAACTGCAGTTCTGCAATTATAGATGAATGTGAGGTATGGATTGTATAATGTTAGAGGTACATTACATGAGTCCCCTCAATGTTATACATGAACTCCTGCATTTATAGGTAGTATTC